>CM021103.1:301946249-302050149 GCA_007115665.2 Sequoiadendron giganteum
GCGGATTAAGAGGGTATAGGGATTGAGGGATTAGGGCTTAAGGGTTGAGGATTGAGGGTTGAGGGATTAAGAGGGTATAGGGGTTGAGGGATTAGGGTTTAAGGGTTGAGGGTTGAGGGATTAAGAGGGTATAGGGGTTGAGGGATTAGGGTTTAAGGGTTGAGGGTTGAGGATTAAGAGGGTATAGGGGTTGAGGGATTAGGGTTTAAGGGTTGAGGGATTAGGGTTTAAGGGTTGAGGGTTGAGGGTTGAGGGATTAAGAGGGTATAGGGGTTGAGGGATTAGGGTTTAAGGGTTGAGGGTTGAGGGATTAAGAGGGTATAGGGATTGAGGGATTAGGGTTTAAGGGTTGAGGATTGAGGGATTAAGAGGGATTAGGGGTTGAGGGATTAGGGTTTAAGGGTTGAGGGATTAAGGTTTAAGGGTTGAGGGATTAAGAGGGTATAGGAGTTGAGGGATTAGGGTTTAAGGGTTGAGGGATTAGACTTGTCTGTAAAGGACATTCTCAGATGGAAGGAACTTTTTATCCTGTTGCTAGGATTTAACTTGTGAGACTATTTATTTCCTATGTTGTTTATAGAAACTTCAAGGTTTATCGAATGGATGTGAAGTCAACATTTCTAAATGGTGAATTGGATGAAGAAATGTACATTGAGAAACTTGATGGATTTCAATTGACTGATCAGGGAGATATGGTTTGCTGATGGAAGAAAGAATTGTATGGACTTAAGCAAGCCCCAAGAGCATTGTATGACAAATTGGATAAGTATTTATTGAAGCTTCGATTTAACAAAGGAACCGTCAATAGTAATTTGTATTTCAAGATTGATCATAATAAATATTTGATTGTAGAAGTCTTTGTTGATGATATCATTTTTGGAGGAGATGATAGTTTGTGCATGAAGTTTCCTGATGAGATGTAGAGTGAGTTTGAGATGTCTATGATTGGAGAAGTGAAATTCTTTCTAAGATTGCAAATTATTCAATTAGATAAAGGGATTTTTATATCTCAGTCCAAGTATGTGAAAGAACTGCTAAATAAGTTTGGTATGGAAGGTTCAAAAGCCAGTTGGTACACCTATGGTGATTGGAAGTAATTTGACTCAAAATGATGATTCTCCTAAAACAAATCAGACTAGATACAAATCCACGATTGATGGATTATTGTATTTGACTCAAACTAGACCTGATATCATGAATGTCGTATGCATTGTTGCAATATTTCAAGTTGACCCTAAAGAATCTCATGTGACAATTTTGAAGACAATTAGGTACTTGAAGCAAACAATTGTTTTTGGCCTATGGTATCCTAAAGATGATGACCTTGCTCTGAGTGCTTTTACTAATATTGATTGGGTAGGAGATGTGGATGATAGAAAGAGTAATAGTGGTGGTGCATTTTTCTTGGGAGATAAATTGATTTCATGGTTAAGTAAGAAGCAAAAAGCCATTTATTTATCTACTGTAGAGGCAAAATAAATTATTGCTACTAACAATTGTACTCAAGTATTGTGGATGAAGTAGATGTTGAAAGATATCAGAGTTGTGTATGATGAACCTATTGCTATATTCTATGATAATTCAAGTTCTATTAAAATTTCTAAGAATCAAGTCATGCATTCAAAAACCAAGCATATATCTATCAAGTTTCACTTTTAGAGAGACAAGGCGAGTGAAAAGGAAGTTAAATTGGAGTATATGCCTAGTAAGGAACAAATTGCAAATATATTTACTAAGCCATTTCCTAAGGATACTTTTGAGTATCTCAAAGGGAAGCTAGGGGTGATTACCCCTCATAACTAGAATTAAGATGCAATGACTTGCATCATTTTGTGCATTTTATAGTGATATCTTGTGATTTAGATTGATGTTGTGGTGGCAGCTTTTCAGGAGTAGTCATATGCTTAGAAAGTATGGTTCAGATCTTGTGTGGAGAAATATAATGCATACCTTTGTCATTGATGTAAAAGGGGGAGAAGAGTCATGTGAAAAATTATGAAAGAAAAGAGTCAAAATCAAAGGGGGAGGAAGTGTTAAGTGGAAGTTTCATTGATGGCATTGTTTACATCATGTGTTGCCATCAATGCCAAAGGGGGAGATTGTTGGATTTTTTTTGATATGTGATTTTCATTGATGTTAATACTATTGGAATTAATTCCTTTAAGGTAGTATATGTCGAGGATATTGAGAAAATTGTAATAAAATAAGTTATAAGTTGTTAGTGGTAAGTTGAAAGTTTTCCGTGTTGCAGTGAAGTTCAGTATGTTGGCTAGTTCAGTATATTAATGGTGAGAAGTTTTGGATTAAAGGGTTTCTTTTCAAGTATATCTAGTTTATCCACTGAAATTTTTAGAGGTTCGCATAAAGATTTGATCAATTTTTGAGTATATGTGTTATGACAGTTGTTATGTTTCTTTAGTTGGTGTGCACGAAAGAAGATGACGTGTTTTTGGTAATCTGAGTTGTTGTGAATTATTTTGTGGTGTTTCATGATGCTTTTGGATTTTTCTAGATCATGGTCTATCTATGTTCTTTGTTCACATCAATCGTTGTGCTCGTGATTGGTGATTTTTTGTTGTGAGTTCATGTTTTTCATATTCATGGCTGAGAGGGTGATTGTAGCATGTTGTGGATCTAAGAGGCTAATTATTTAAGGTGTTTCATGCTTGAGACATGTTTTTTTGGGTCCCTACTATTTTTTGGCCAAAGCTATTCGGTTCACATTGATAATTGTTTATTAATTTGGGTTGACAGTTTGTACACATTTTATATTTTGTTGGGCCAACATGTAGTTGATGTTATCCCTAGATGCAGATATATATGATCAATTTTTTATCATTTGAGACATGCAAGAAGTGACATGTGTGAATGCTATGTCCAAATAAAGTTCATATCTTTTGAAGGATTAAGTAAAGTGTGAAGAAGAGTGAGCAAAAGGAAGTGTGTTCATGTGCTTAACAAGAGCTATAATCAGGCATTAGTAGATGTTATTTTCTCAGTTCAAGATCTCTCAAATGGATGTAATCTAAATGTGACTATAAGATAGTGTGTCTTCCTTTGGGCAGTAAGCCTTTTTTATATTTTAGCACTGATCTCTAGAAAGTGTGCCTAAATGCATGTGCATTCCCCATTTTCTATATTTTTAATAGAGTATAAACTTGTGGATTAACCTCCACCGTGGTTTTACCCTTAACAAGGTTTCAACACAAAAATCTTGGTGCTATGTGTTTTTCTGATGTGGTGATGGTTTTTGATTTCATGTTTAATTATCATATCTAATAATAAGTTTAATAATTATAATTTATGTGACAATTGATTCAGCCCCCCTTCTTAGTTGTCTACCCTTGTGTTGCCAACACAACTATGCTTTTCATGCTTACCAATGATTGAATCTTCTTTCACCAAGATACCTTTGTCAGTAATATGAGAGGTATTAGGAGAAGAACAATTATGATTGTCATGATTGTCTATTCTTTCATCCTCTTATGTTATGGAATTCTTACAAATCCAATAGATATTAGGAGGGTATCTAACATTATTTTTGAAGGTTTTATATTGTTTTCCTAGATTATGCTCATGTGTAGGAAAAATAGAATCATACAAGTTGTGTGATACTCCATGAACACCAAATATTTTAAAAAGGAAAAATGATTTTATTTATGCACAAATGAGAAGTAATCTATCCATCTTATGAAATGATTCAAAGATGTCAACAGTTGTCCTATAGATCTAATGATTTTCAATACTAAAATAATTTTTGGAATGCTGTAAAAATGACTACATTAAATGGATGATTTAAGCCCAATGCATAAAAATATAAATTACTAAAACTTTCTAGACTAATACTGTGTTGAATAGGATAATTGAGAGGGGGGTGAATTAGTTGTCACAAAATTAAACCTTTAACTCAAATACTAGAAATAATCCTTAACACTACTTCAATTATTAAACATTAAGTGCAAGTGGCAGAAACTAAAACCATCACATAAACACAACAACAATAGATTTACGTGGAAAACCCAATGAGGGAAAAACCAAGGTGATGAATAAATCACACTATAGATAATATCAAAACCAATTACAAGAGTCTCACTACTTGAGAAACAAGGCTCACTGCCAAAACAAAGACTCGCTTTCCAGAATAATACTCACTTTCCAACAAGGCTAACAACTTGGAGGGATTCACACTTATCTTCCACACTCACATCACACACACTCACTAAATAGCATCAATCTCATATCTCTCTATTATTTTTCTTTTCTCTTATCTCTCTTCTTAACTCTTGTGTGTAATTCACCACAAACTCATCCTATACTTATACTATCAACTTTGAAACATATCCAAAGTCAGTCATCCAAAATTAAACTCAAATTAGGTTAGGGCCAAAAGAGCCTAGGGTGGAATTAGAATGAGGGTAACCCAAACACATGCTTTATGATGAGCTAAATGGATTTGATATGATTCATTAAATTTGAAGATAGTATTCAACACAAGGTAGGCTAAACTAGTGTAAAACACATAGAACAATTAGGCATGAACCTTCTAGATACCAAGATTAGATTTATCATGATCATAGTAGCACAAATATTGAAACACAAGTCATAAAACTTTAAAAGAGAGAAATGTGAATGAACAATATTTCTCCCAGACCTCAACTAGAACCTTAGAGAACCATAGTTCACAACTAGTGAGCATAACTCGCACTAAATAAAGAATCAACAACCAAAAATTTGGATATAGAAACTTCCAAAAATTATGATCAACATATATGAACCACACAAGCATAGGATCAAAACTGGGAGCAAAAACACCAAGCACCTACAATCTTGCTTCAATATAAATTTCTCAATATCCTCGACATATGTAGTCAACAACAACCAATTGATAATAAATTAACTAGTTGACATTAATGACAACACCTTCATTCCCTCCATTCTTGCAACATGTTGTAGGTTTCCAACAGGCCTAGGAAGTGTAGAAAACCACTAGAAAGATAAAAAAAAGTTATTTTTGTAGGCCTCCAAGGAATCATTTTCCTAGTGCCAAATGGGTCCCTATATAGAATATTTTCAAAATAAAAATATAAAAACAATTTCTTAGTGATTATATGTGTTTTCTATTTCAACTCTTAGACTATAACTTTTGTGATAGAAATTTATAGAATTTAATGTAAATGCAAGTGAAATGAAGGAAAAATGATGAATGATATGACAATTTTTGATATTCAATTTTGATCCAATTTTTGAATATGAAGAATGAAAATAACACTAATATGCAAACACTATGTAAAATTAGTGTAATATGCATGATTTTTTTTGAATGTTTTAGATTTAAACAATGCAAAAATGAAAATTTAAACCCCTATATGCAATGCAAACTAGTGCAAAACATAAATAACCCTAAATGTAATGCAACTAATACAAAACTAATGAAATCTATTGCAAAACTTGGATCTAGCGTTAAAAGGACTTCAATTTTTAGAATGTTGTTGTATAAGGCCAAGTTCACCAAAATTAAACATAGAAAAATAGGAGGTGTGGGGAAGATGAGTTCACCACAAAGACCTATTTTCCCTTATTTCATTCAAAATCTAAGCTATAATATGCAAATGAAGAACAATAATCAAATTTGACAGAAATAGTAATCAAAAGCTAGATGTGGAAAGGGAAAAACAATGTGTACGATTTACCAAAGTCACGTTTTAAAGCTCACTATGGACTCACTCACCCTATGGAAATTTGGGTCTTGACCAGAGTTCTAGAAAACCAATTTATGGGTTCTATTCTACCAAGTCTAAACTCCCAAATTCTAGATGTTCATTATTAGACTGTAAAAAAAATAAAATGTATAAGAGTTTTTTGTGATTTTATAACTTTTCTTGAAACTTTGACAACTTTGCAAGTTGTTTTCAATTTTTCTCTTCAAAGGATCTTCAACATAAAATCTGCAGTCACACATCAAAGAGAGAAAAAAAAAATTGTTAGGTGAATGGGAATTTCCTTGGTCAAACCCTATTTTGGTAATTAAACATTGAAATGAAATAGAAAATAATGAAGGAATAGTGAATGAATACCACTATGTAATGACTCACCAAACCTTATTTAAAACCCTGGATAATAAAACTACAAAATAACATGAAGTAGCCTCAATGAATGTAGATATTTATCATGCAACTTGATTATAAACAATGCCTTTGATATGATCAAATAGATTTTGAACACTACATCAACATATTAGCTCAAACAACATGCATGATGCAATAAATATAAAACATGATAATTGAATCTTGATTGTTGCAATAATCCTCAATAAATCTTCTCTTGAAATGCTTTAAAATTACTCTTGAATTTTTCTAATAATGCTCTCTTGAATATCCTGAGCTTGCATGAAATATTATAGGTAAAAAATAGTCAAAATAAATTTTTATTTCTATGTATCTTAACAAATTCATTATCAAAATTCAAATATCCCAAGCTAACATTGAATTATAAATTGGAAATCATTAAAATACTGCCAAAAAGATATTTTAAAGGGGGTCCTAGGTCTAAGTGAGGACCCATTCGCCCTATAAGCCACTTACGTAGGACATACATCAGTCAATCTTAAACATTATGTAAAAAAAGGGTCCTAGATCTAAGTGAGGACCCATTCGTCCTATGGCGAATCCATGTCAGCACTTTCCTTCACGACAGAAGGCATAACAATGTGCTCATGAGGTGGCCTAGCGAGAGCTTGTCTACCTTGCCGTGTAGGATCCGGCTGTGCACCAGGTCTATCCTAAGTTGATCCCCCACCTCTCCCTTGGAAATCCCTCATATCAAAATAATTTTGGATTTTGTTCAATATGAACTCACTGTATAGTTTCCTAAGGAAATATTGCAGGACCTCGCAATTGTTGCATGGTGGGTAATTGAAGACCATGTACCACCTATCATAAAACCGCTCCTTCATTTGTTGGTGGTGGCACCAATGGATAGGAAACTTCTTCGCATTGAGGGTAAGATTTTGATTTGTGTGTGGGTCGGTGAATAATGAACACAAATCACCTTTTGTTATTTTTAAATCTTTCACATCCTTGTGTGATAGTTTATTTGCATAATAATCCCTAGCTGCCTGCCTCCTATCTTCCCATCCAGTTATTTGTTTGCTAATTAAATCTACGTTTGTTAACATATCTTTCAATGAATTTGCTAGGGTCATTCTTTTTGTGGTTGAACCATTTGGATCACTCAACCTATTGATCAAATCCTCAATTTATTTTTTGTTGTTCTCAGTTTCACTCATTAAATTTTGTTTAGTGCCAGGAGGGAGTTGAGTGATTGGTGGAGGAGTTTGATGTTGTGGTTGATTTTGATCTTGAGGATTTGGTTGGTCCTCCTGTTGAGGATTTTGAGGGTTTGCAGGTTGATTTGCATCTCCTAAAAATTCAAACAAATAGATATCAAATTCAGCCTAAAACTAACAAATTCAAAACAAAAAGCATAAAATCCTTACCTCTTACAGCTCGTCGTCGTCGTGGTGCCATCGTTGCGAAGAAATTCAGATTTTTGGTGAAAAAATTCTTCTCCTAGAACACGAGCACGATATTTTGGGGTTTTTGGCCGCGGTTGGAGCAAAAAAACCAGTCGAAATGCAAATGACAGATTTGTATTTGTTTTTTCTCTTTTAACAGAAGATAACGTGGGCCGAAGGGAACTTGCCTAAGTTTAACGGAATCCATAACGCGCTCGCGTTATGCTTTTTAGCCTTTTTTTTTTAGGGTGTCCATGAAATTGCTACCTATTTCCATGCACTCGCCTGGTGATGCAAGTGTATTGTAGGTAATATATCCTCTTCTCAGGGTCATCATTGAAACACCCACTGATGATAGGCTAGTCATCAATTTTGAAACATGTGGGAAAGTTGTGGATGACATTAGGCCTTAGGCTTTTAATGAATTCATGCAAGGTGACCAGTTCATTAAAACTAAGGAGTTCAAGGTTTTTCTTCTCAAGAACAAAGGAGAGGAACTAAACAAAGGGTTTTAGATAGAAGCCTCTTAGAGAAGGAAAATAAAGATATAATTGAAGAATTCTAGAATAATGTCAAGGAGGAAATGGATGCCATGACCATTTTAGAATTGGTTAAAAATGTAGGTTGCCTCCTATTTCTAGGATGGTAAATTTCATTTACGATAGAATTTGACACAATTACAAGGCACATAGGTGATAATCTTGTTTTGAGCTCTAAAGAACAGTTTGAGGCCCTATATTTCAGATTGAGACCTCAACAATTTGATCTATTTTCCCTAAAACAATTAAACCCTAGGTTATAAATGATCCTAGTGAACTCACTGGACATATCATATTTAGAAGAGTTGGAGATAAACGTGTTGTCCAAGAATTTTCTCTCATAGTGAATACAACCCTTTTTATTGAAGCAATAGTGAAGAAACTATAGGGCGACTTGCATAAGACGAATGTAATAAACTTAAAATTGTAAGAGAAACTGAACATGGCCATGAGGTTACTTCCCCCTCCATAATAAATAAGTGAAGCTCAAGGGTCATAGAACAAGGAGATATTGGCTCAAGAGATCATGAGCTTGAAAGAAGAACTCAAGTAGAGTAAAGTAGAGGCTAGAGTAGAAAAAGAGGGGATAGTAAAAAGAATTTCAAATTTTGTTGACAACATTTTGGGACAAAAATTGTCAAACATTTTGCTTAGGTAGACAAAGTGTGGGATAGATACAAAATTTTGAGGAATGCATACACTCACCATATTCAAGTAGGAATAAGGTTAAGATGCTTCCAAGTCAGTTGGTCCCATGGGGTTACTTTTTTGAAAATTGTTACCGAGAATCCTAATTTTGATTGTATTTTGGCAAGATATTTTGAGTAAATCAGATTTATTGGATGACATAGTTGGTCATCATAATAGGTATAGGGACCTTATGAGAAGGGAATTAAGTACCTTTGAAGCTTTTGAATAATTTTTCATGCCTCCAATTTTGAATTAGGAGGGAGAAATACGATCTTGTAGGGAATGGAGGTCTAAATTTGCAGACATCCTCACTCCCATGTACAATAAAATAAATAAGGATGGAGAAGTTGATGTAGATTATTTAAAATTATGCATGGATTCAATATTTAAATTGGAGTATAGTGTGTTAGGTTTCTCTAATATGGTGTAGGTTTTGTTTGGTGACAACTACAAAGGACACACAAAAGATTCAACCAATTTATTCTACCTAGGATGGACAAATCAATAGAGTGTGGTGAAGACAAGAAAGAGGATGGAACAATGATTTGAGTTGTGTTTCAATCAATCTCCACCAACCGAATATAATTGTTTTAGGGGTATGCTAGGAATAGAATTTCATGTTGAACACCCAAAATACTAAGAGGCGATGAATCAGTATTCTCTTAAACCACTTAAGAATTTAAATATTCATTCCACATCATATTCAAATTGTAGTAATAAAATAAATCATGTGTAATGTCATAAAATTATACCCCTCACAATTTCACATACATTCTTGCATCTACTTTAGTGTCCACTCCCTTAGAATCTTGCATAGGCTCATTTTAGCCCCTGCATCATCCTTTTCCCTCTCAAGATGCTCCAACACCCCTTGTCAGCAACTACCCTTGTGTGTCAACTTTGCATCGTACCATATGCTTTTCCCATTTGCGTCATTTCGTAGCCTGATGTGTCCAGACACTAGCGTGCCGCTCCAACGTCTTGTGACGTTTCAACATTCAAATGATCATTTTCGAGCATGCTTGCCACTTATCCTCACCTTTTTCGGTGGTAACGACTCGAGACACCTTGTAACCGCCTGAGAAGCTTCTTTTGGCTTCTCCTCTCTATTTTAATGCTATCTTTTCCATTCTATTGTCTCTCCTAGGTCTTGCTAGCACTTCTCTAGCTTCATTCTAGCTTTTAGTTTCACTCCATCTCTTGCTTACACAACTCCATATATCTTGTTATAGCAACTTCAAGCTCTCTCAAGCTCTCTTAGCAACACTTTTTGCATCTCTATCCCTTGCCTTATGCTTGTGAGAATCTTTGGATTTCACACATCCTCTATCCATTGCATATTTACTTCGTGATATGAGTTCTCCTCCTTAAGTGGGGATTGCTTTTATCACCTCTTTTGTGATACAGGCTCTTCTCCTCGAGTGGGGGTTTTTTATCACTCTTACTTTGTGGTGCGGGTTCTACTCTGAAGCGGGTTTTTCTTTCACCATGTGCTTTGTTTACACTCCTTTCCAAACTTGGCTGTCCATTAAGGTGGGAGCACAAAAATAGGGGTTTGACTGAGGCAAACCCCTATACAACCCCAACAATTTCTCTCATTCTTAGCAACGTAGGTATTGAAGACATCTACTAGCTAGAGGCTTCATTACTTGGATTGTTGTGAGTATCTTCTTTCCTTTTTTCTCTTTATCTTTATCATTTACTCTTTAATTTATTTTAGTTCTATTGCATTCTATCATTTTCCCACATTTTGAAAGTTCTTAGCAGTCAACTTGTCAATAGTCACTTAGTCATATTCTGTGATAAATTTTCTCTCCAGTCCGTACGAGATGCTAGCACGCCTCTGGGACACCAACGTGTCATGTTTCCGTCCGTATTGCTGTCATCCTTTGGCCGAGAGCTTGTCAGTTTGTCCAGAGAATCTTTGTGACTTGCTCTTCCTAATTCTAGAATTCTCACCACTGTTCCTTGAGGTGGTTTAGGGAAGTTCACCTCGTGAGGCTCTCTAAGTGAAGAGAAATTGTGAGTAGTGAATCCCCCTTCTCTACACCATGAAAGTAAGTAACAAAGAAAATAAAACATGAACACCAGATTTTTATGTGGAAAACCCAAAGAGGGAAAACCATGGTGAGGATTAGATCACAATATATTATAACTATTACAAGATATTATAGAAAGGCCCACTACTAGGTGGATTCACTACCCATAGAATGAAAGAAAGATAGAAGAAAATGGGTGGCTCACTACCAAGATATGAACTGATACAGGTGCATCTACATGAATATGCAAAAAATACAGTTCCACTGAAGCTCAAAACACTAAATCAACACACTTAATATTGCTTTGCTCTAACACTCTGCTCTGCTCTTCATTTGCATCACACATGCACTCTGATTATTAGGAATCACATTCACTACTTAATCATCATCCTTATTTCTCTCCAAGATCAAAGTGATATTATACTTATATCCATTACATTCACACAAGACCTACAACATCAATTAGGTCAGCCTAATTAGATGTAGTGTGCATAACATAACTTGTCGGCTCAAAATCAAAATAAATAGTCTTTTTAGACACCACCAAAACTTGTAACACATTCAAATAGGTCGGCATGGACCTATAATATCTCCCACATAATTGATCAATACTTCTATTAACTTTGCACAACCTCAAATTTGTTAGGTCGGCACCGTTGGTGAAGAAACACCAAAATACACCAAGATTATCCACAAACTAACATCCAAACCTCAAAAAAAATGCCACTTGGACTAAAAATCCTTCTAAAACCTATATAAACTCCCATAAATCCGCTTAACCAAATATGATTTTGTGGTGGAATGCAGTCTGAATTAAAATATGTACTCTATTTTGATTATATTGTTATTAGAAAACCTGATATTTTATCAACCATAACTTTTGCACTGGAGGACATAAGGACATGAAAATTTAGATTTTCTGTCCTAAAATACACACCAAGATTACCTTAGAACCACAAAAAAAATACTTCAAGATGGACCAATGTGGACCAAAAGACTAATGCTTTGTACACTAAAAATTGTGTTTTGACACTTAGCCATATAACCAACATATCTGCCTTCCAACAGAGCAAAACATCTACATCTCTATACTGGATTACCATCACCATGCTCACTCATGATTCACCAACCAACTATACCTCAATGTAGACTTTAAACCACGATGTTGACATCAATGACAATATTGTATAAGCGCATGTGCTCATACTGCAAACATGTTGGGATAATGTGTCTCAACCTTACAATTACATAATGTATTGTTAATACATAAGGTATTGTTTATATGTTAGCAATGAGGGGTACGGGGGAAACTGGGGGGATCATCCCCTTGGTTGGGGGTCCAATGGTAGCATACCCCCGATGGGGGCTCGAGGGAAGTGCCCCCGAAAGGAAATTTATATTTATATTTTATTATTGTAAATATGGATCATTTATCATTAGGTCTTAGATCTGAAGGTCGATATTTTATTAGCTTGACTTTCCCTAGAAGGCAACCCTATTTTATGAGGGAATTGTATTATGGTTGTGTAGTGTGATGTATTCCGAGAGTCTGATAGTGATTGTGTTGTCTCTGGATCTCTGGTTGGTGATACTCCTATGAGAAGCTTGCTATGTAAGTATATTGTAATCTTTATGATTTATGAATAATATATTGGGAAAATTTAGGAGTGTGGGGTTTTTATCCTGAAAGGGTTTTCCCCACGTAAATCATTGTTTTGTGGTATGCATGATATTTATGTTTATTTATGTTTAAGTTTCCATAACTGTTAAAGATTTGTAAAAGTTTTGCATTATCCTCCTCTCATGATTAGTGTAGGAAGTTGTTCTGCCACCTTAGCTTCCTTACACAATAGACATATCAATGATAATATCCTCAAACTTCCAACAATCTCCCCCTTTATCATTGATGAAAACATGCACCGATTCTTCTCTATGTCTACTCTCCAACAAAACTCTTCTCCCCCTTTGACATCAATGACAAAGGGTGCATACATATTTTATGTTCTTTGCTCCACCTTTGACATCATTCATATATATTTTATTTTCATTTTCCTTCTCCCCCCTTTCATATATATTTTATTTTTCCTTATCAACCAACTCTTCACCTAAATTCCTCACATACTCCCCCTAACAGTGCTATCTAATAGAACTGATCAAAATTTGCACTAGTATACTACTAAATTTTGCATATATATAATGAAATCTGAAATGTATACATAGAAAATAAATATACATAGATCAACTAGAAGAAGTGTATGAAATTTGCAATTTTGCAAGATGTGCCTACCACCAATCTTTCTTACCATCTTCCCAAATTTCCTTGGCTAGTCCAAGCATGCGGTTCATGGTCCCAAACTCCATGAGGAGTTCTTCTCCATCATCTGGAGTACTGGGTATTGGATTCAACTTCATTTCCTTCACCACATTATTCAGAACACTAGATATTGGTATGAACTTGGCATTCAGTAGGTCTTTGAACTATCCAAATGGTACTACACATTGATCTTTTCCATCTATTCCTACAACTAGAAGAATTGTTCATGTAGATTTTCAATTGCTAACCTTGTGGATCCATCTACTTCATTTTCCAGATCATAGGCGCCAATTTCCTTGTCAATTTGTGCCTCAATGAAATCCATTTCAACCTTTATGTTTTTGGTAGAATTGGGCTATTTCATGCAAAACTAAAATAAATCCTTGGCCTCACCAACACAATTCTACACCTCCTTTAGATTGTTCTATAATTTTCCATGTGCAGTGACACATTTATTTGTTATGTTTGCCAACCTTGTATCATTCATCTTCTTAATGACATCCTTCTCTAACTTCTCTTCAAGGCCACTAGAATTCTCTTTAAAATAATCAAGTAAAAGTTTCAAATTATGTACATCGGATGAAGAATTGTCTATAATTACATCGAGAACACTCTCTTGCAACACCTTCACTGCCTCATCTATTAACTCTATACTCTTTTGATGTGTTTATAATATTTCTTTCTTGGCGGAGGTGTGGAATGCATATCCTAACTGTAACTTGTGCAAGGAGGGTATGTTGTCCATATCTACTTGCCCATGCTATATTGAAATTTGTAATAATTGGACCAAAAAAATAGATTGAAATTGTAATTTCATGCTCAATAAACTCCTTAATGAATCTCTGTAGGTTTTTTAAAGATTCTCCAATGGTCTTCACATTACATCCATCCTTCTTCTCCTCTTCATTTTCCTTGTCACCAATGTGTCTTGTGCTTCTTCATTCTTTTCAACATCAATATAAATGATTATGTTCAACAATTAATGTATGGATGGAAATAAATATAAAGTACTATGATATATATAGAATGAAATAATTTATATGTACTTGTGGAAGGAAAATACAATTGGAAATAGATGATAAGGAAAAGGAAAAATTAGATCTAAGTGTAGAGAAAGAGAATCAGTTGGGTGGAGAGATGAAAGTCTTATCTGAAAATGCCGACAACTTTTGTAACAAATTTGTCCAAAGAAACATCCGCATTGTCTAATTAGAAAGACACTCTAAAAGTTGAGAAAAAATCGATTGCAATAGCACATAAAAGTATTCAAGATATTGAAAAATGTATCCAAGAAATGTTGCCAATAAGGTCAAGGCCCAATTTTTCTGCTTCCTTTCCAGAAATTGAGAAATTAAAATACCATCGTCCTATTACATCAATGTAGTAGGATGATGAGATTCCTATTTCTCAAAATTTCTACCCAAGAAAATGATCTCTTATCTAGGCACCCTTTCTTGTTTGTTGCCCTATCGAGGCACATTTTCCTGTCCCAAAAACTTTTCTTCGCTTTGACCATTGCACTTTCAACATCTTTAGCCTGCAACAAACCCATCAATATAAATGACTACGTTCAAAAATTAACATATGGATGAAAATAAATATAAGGTACTATGATAAATACGAAATGAAATAATTTATATATACCTTTGGAGGACAAATACAATTAGAAATAGATGACAATTTAAAGGAAAATTAGATCTAAGTGCAAAAAAAGAGAATCAGTTGGGTGGAGAGATGAAAGTCTTATTTGAAAATGCAAACAATTTTTTTAACAAACTTGTCCAAAGAAACATTTAAATTGTCTAATCAGAAATATACTCTGAAATTTAAGAAAAAAGTGACTCCAACGACACATAAAAGTATTCAAGATATTGAAAAATCTATCCAAGAAACGTCGCCAATAAGGTCAAGGACCGATTTTTTCGCTTCTTTGCTAGAAATTGAGAAATTAAAAGAAATTGTAGGTTAGTGTCCAATTTGGACTAGAAAATGTGCCTCATCCCAGTACATTGATGTATTGGAAATAGATGATAAGGAAAAGGAAAAATTAGATCTAAGTGCAGAAAAAGAGAATCAGATCTTTGCTGCCAAGCTGAGGCACATTTTCTTGTCCGAAATGGACACTAGCCTACTCACGCTCGCCACTTCCTTGTTCATCCTTGCCTTGCAATGGAAGAAATGTTAACTTCACATCAAATTCAAATGCATGCAACTAATTCATTCAAAATATGAAAATACACATTCAAAAGCAAATTTCAAAATTACCCTTTCTTCCACTTTCTTCCTCTGAAGGAGCTAGGGATAGTGTATTTTCCAACACTACAAATAATGTGAATTTTTTTTTGTTGCAATCAGATGAAGATAGTGAAATTCATTTTTTATCGTACCAAAGAGTTGTTCCAAAATTTGAAGGTGGAATTCATTACATTCTCGGTGCGTAGGATATAAAAACTTTTCACAAGGAAATAATTGATAGGGGACAATGTGTTTTCCAACACTGCAAATAATGCGAGCATTTTTTTGTTGCAACTAGATGAAGATAGTGAAATGTCATTTTTACCCTACCAAAGAGTTATTCCAAAATTTTAAGGTGGACTTCATTACATTCTTGGTGCATAGGAAACACAAACTTTTCACAAGGAAATAATAGATAAGGGACAGTGTGTTTTCCAACACTACAAATAATATGAGCATTTTTTTTGTTGCAATCAGATGAAGATATTGAAATGCCATTTTTATTGTTACAAATAGCTCATTTAACACCATTATTCATTTGAAAGTAATGTGATGAGAAATATAGTTTCCCACATATATAAATACACATAACATAATACCATGTATGCAATTAGTCTATTCAATACCATTGACTACTATATTAAAAATTGTTGAGCTCAAAAGATTTAAATGTCAATTTTTTCTTTCATTTATAAGCAAGCTACCATAAAAAATAAGACTTCATGTGGCATTGCCTACCAATATATTTGATATTAAAATTAATTGAATGCACAACATATATACACCTAGCCAAACGATGCACTAATTGAGTTATTATGTCTACCTTCCCATCCTCCACATCACCCTGTGCTTCATTCATACCCTCCTCATCCTTAGGTCCGCCCTCTGCAGTCTCTTCCTCTTCATCATGGACTGCAACATGAGTGTGATCATCTCCCCGATTCTCGACCTGAATTGAAGGAACGATATGCTGTCAAAATCAACATATTCGTAATAGAAACAAAATTGTAAAGCATTATGACTGGCACATTGGAAGGAAAGAGTAATTGGAAGTTCACAATCAATTACCAAACATGTCGTTGCCTTAGCATTTAGTGTTCTCATAAATCCATGGGACCTCCTTTGTACAACCTTTTTGACCTCCTGGTTAAAACATTCCCACTTTCTAGTTAACATCATAATTGTTTTTCAAAGATTAAAATAAAACATTTGAATGTATCTTGTAATTAGAGGATCTTACCTGCAGGTTTGTCGAATGTGACCATCCTGAAGGAGATGCACCACTACAAACCCTATCAAGTGTGTTGATCGCCTCAATAGCATTCATCACTGTACTAATCACTTTCCTTTTTAAAGTACACATCCATGATTTGCTATAATATATAAAAATGTTGCAAGTGTTACAAACAGTTAAAATTCTAAAATTTATTGCACCTTTTATTGTAAGTAAGCATATATTTTTTCAATCATAAGAAACAAAACTTGAAGGTGGACTTCATTACATTCTTGGTGCATAGGAAACAAAAACACATCATAAGGAAATAATTGACAGGGGACAATGTGTTTTCCAACATTGCAAATAATGTGAGCATATCTTTTGTTGCAATCAGATGAAGATAGTGAAACACCATTTTTACTATTACAAATAGCATTTAACACCATTATTCATTTGAAAGTATCCATGATGAGAAAAATATTTTCCCACATCTATACATACACATAAAATTTATTGATATACTCTATTGAATACCATGAATGCAATTAGTCTATTCAATACCATTGACTGCTATATCAAAAATTGTTGAGCTCAAACAATTTAAATGTCAACCTTTTTCTTTCATTTATAAGTAAGCTACCATAAACAACAAGACTTTAGGTGGCATTGCCTACCAGTATATTTGATATTAACATAAATTAAATGCACATAATATACACATAGCCAATTAACGATGCAATTGTGGTTGGCTGTAATATGTTAAAAAGTTGCAAGTGCTACAAACAGTTAATGTTCCAAAATTTATTACACCATCTGCTGTAAGAAAGCATATATTTTTTCAATCACAAGAGGAATTTGAAACACAATTTTTAGTCTACCTAAGACTTGTGATAAATTTTTAAGGTTCCTTTCTTTTCATTCTTTTTGTTTAAATAATTTTTTTTTTAATACATTCATATTGCCAATATAATTTCTAGTGGGGGATACATAAAAGTATCCAAAATCACCTGAGGTGTGACCAACCAATTGGGTTATTACTATGTAAGTAACCAAAATATTTTCATTACATTCATACTCTCTATGTGTAATTGCAAGTTCAAAAACACTGGGTGTTATGAAACCTGTAACCCAAATACTATTTTTAAAACCCTTTACAAGTAACAATCCAATTGGTTACTCACCCCTTAGGTGAATTTGGATAGTCTTATATTCCCGACCTTCAACTCCACCCAGTGCTCTCAAACCTTTAGCTTTCAATGTGTAGAATGAAATAACTCACAACATAGAGTGTTTTCTAATAACAATACTTGTTACAATTTAAAACACATGTCTTAGTCACGTCAGCCTTCCTGCCTGTGGTGCATGGATAAATTCTCATGCAAGCCACCATGCCTATGAATTTGAAGCAGCGAGAAAATTGAGGGATTTCATTTGCCTTCACTGTATAGAGGGTTTTACAACATTGTGTGGGTTGGAGGTTTCATAAAACATGCATTCACCTCCCACTGTGTTTTCCAACCTATAATCATACAAAGTGTTATTGATTGTTGTAAAACACTGGGTGTTTATAAATTGGTGCCTTTCATTATATTCCTACTATCTAATTAACAAAATCTTTTCAAGACATTCACATTGTTTTGTAAAATTCCAAGTTGCAAAGCATTGGTTTTACAAAATCTGCAACCCACAAAATGTTTTAAAATCCTTTACAAGTAACAACCCAATTGGTTACTCACCCCTCACCTCAATGTGGTATGTTTTTTGATTATCTTGAGAACCTTTTGTGAATTAGATAGTAAGAATATAATGAAACTGGAAAATACTAGGTGTTAAGAAACCTGCAACCCATAGTGTTGTAAAACCCTCTAGACCTAACAACCCAATTGGTTAGTTGGGAAAAATGAGCTGACATCGTTGTATCTCCTTGCTTCCCTCATCACGATGTTTCCTCCCGTCTATCGATTTCATCACTTTTATCATCTATCTTGGTAGGCCTCGCACTACACTATCCCATCATGTTATGTATGTTTCTATGTATGTTTTTATTTGTTTTTGTATGTACATAGGTGAATTTTGTTAGGAGATTAGCTGTGTTCATAGAGAGTTCTACAACATTGTGTGGGTTGGAGGTTTCATAAATCATGCACTCACATCCCACTATATTTTCCAACTTGCAATCATATAGAGTGTTAATGGTTGTTGGAAAACACTGGGTGTTTACAAAACAACACCTTTCATTACATTCCTATAGTCTAAATAACAAAAGCTTTTCAAGATACTCATATTGTTTTGTAAAATTATAGGTTACAAAACAATGGTTTTTCAAAATCTGCAGCCCACATTTGTTTTAAAACCCTTTAGAAGTAACAACCCAATTGATTACAAACCCCTCACCTCAATTCGGTTGGTCATCTCCCTCACCTACAAATCTGCTCCTTTCTCTTCCAACCTGCAAAATGAGAAAATCCACAACATAGAGTGTTTTCCAATAACAATACTTGTTACAATTTAAAACACATGTCTTAGTCACATCAACATTTTTGCCTACGGTGCATGGATAGCTTCTCATGCAAGCCACCATGCCAAAAAATTAAAAGGGGCAAGAAAACCGACTTGACAACACTGTTAAGGGCTCCCTTCTGTCACATTAATGTTTTCTCTCGTCTACCGGTTTTGTCACTTTTATCCCTCGTTTGGTTGGCCCTGTACTACGCTGTCCCATCATGTTATGTATGTTTCTATGTATGTTTTTATGTATGGTTTTATGTGTTTATTGTATGTTACATGCCTATGCACGGTGCATTTTGTTAGGAGATTAGCTACGTCCAATAGGGAGAGCATAAAAACACAATGTGTTTTGAAGCCTACCTTTATTTATACCCAAGCTTTGTTGTGAAATGTAGATATACAAAAGTATAGATGGGGTTCTATTTTGTCAAAGAGCACATTTCTCATTAAAGGAGAACTCTATTAACTGTCAATAAATAGTGTACTTCATAGTGTAGGGAGAGCATGGCATAAGAGTCTGTACAGTTGGCAACACATTGTGTTTCTAAAGCTCCAAAATAGGCAACAAGGAATACTCATATTTGTAAAGAGGCTTCTACATTGCAAAACACATTGTGTTTATAGAAATTTTGCATTGTGTTTATTGAACAACAAATCCAATACAAAATATTTGGGAAGCCTAATTGCCATTTGTGTGTTATTATGGTCTCACCTTATTTTGTATGGTATATTATACTGAGTAAAAATAATTTTAATAACAATGTTCCTTAATCACAACCTTATGAAACCCAACTATGCAAAGATGCTTCACAACTGAACAAAGGTATTAATTTAAATGGAGTTCTAA
This sequence comes from Sequoiadendron giganteum, assembly GCA_007115665.2. Classification (NCBI taxonomy): domain Eukaryota; kingdom Viridiplantae; phylum Streptophyta; class Pinopsida; order Cupressales; family Cupressaceae; genus Sequoiadendron; species Sequoiadendron giganteum. The sequence goes on from CM021103.1 coordinate 301,966,151, forward strand.
ATACTGTTAATGTAAAATGATATATATATATATATAATGTTTTGCAAATATATCTGATCTAATTACCAAGGATTGAAAGGTTCCTATTCTATTTTGGTAGATAAATCATACAGATGTAGTGTTGGAGTAATCATCCTAAAATTAACAAAAATCAATTATGAGGAGGATAATTACAAGGATGTCGTATCATCGTTCGTTGTTGTTTTAAGCATTTCCCATGTAATACTCACACTTCAAGGAGGAAACATCCTTCACGTAAAATTGTGGGATATAATAGACACACAATAATGTAACATTTATTTTATTTAAAGTAAACTGGAAATTGTTTACATTCGCCACAATAAGCATCTCATCTATAAATAAATCAGAACTTCTAAAAGAAAAATAAATTTTGGAAATTTAATTGTCCAGTACACTTGCAATTCAAGCTATGACAACTACAATCACTTGTATTTAGTGTAGAAGCTTCACTTCTTCTAAAGCGTCTTTCTCAATCCACCTGCCCTTGTTTTATTCAATTTTGTTTCCTCAAATATATCAATCACCTGGAAGGAGGGCAAGTGTTAGCGATAGATTAAATTGGCAAACTAAAGACATTTGGAGCTACAAAAAATTCATTTTATTCCAAATTTCACCAATATAGGATTATATGTTGTGGTGATTGCAACATACCGAATTGTACGAATAGTAAACAAACATATTAAACTGTACAATGGGAATTTAATTTCCAATTTAACCTATCGCTAACACTAGTAATATATATCAACAATTATATCTGTCATTTTTTCATTCTGCTAGAATTGTGAAGCACTGAATATTCATGCAGATATATGAAAAACTCATCTCTCCTAGCATATGACAAAGGCCATAACTTGCAATAATCAATAAGGGTAGATACGACTAAAAAAATATAGATTATTGCAAGACACATTAGTTGCTAGTCACAATGTGCATTCGTTATGCAATAATAAAGGTTAACAAGTCAATAAAAACCTTGGTGATCACCTTGATTGACCAAAAAATAGTAGCTAATCTCCTGACAAAACACACCTATGTACATACAAAAACGCATAAAAACATATATAACATGAAAAGAAGGCAATATGAGATGTCAATACAGAAAAAGAATTAGTTGGGTGGAGACATGAAAGTCCTATGTGAAAAGGTAGACAAATTTAGTAAACAACTTATTAAAAACAAAACATCTGCATTCTCTAATTAGAAATACACTCTCAAAGTTGAGAATAGTATTTGGCTTGTAGGTTTCATAACACATAGTGTATTCCAACATGCAATTATATATAGACAACATGCTTCTAATCAAAACCTTTAAGTTTGTAGACAGTAAGAATGTAGTGAAGTTCATTCACCTTCACAATTTATAACAACTCTTAAATACACTAAAGATTGCATTTCAATTTTCCCCATATGATTTAAAAATAAATGCAGAATATAATTGCAGGTTGGAAAACACAATGTGGTTTGCCATTTATTTCATTTTGTATGTTCAAAGCTACGTGGTGGAGAGCATGGAGAGGAATGTCTTGAATTTTTTTTGTTAATTAGACAGTAGGAATGCAATGAAAGACACCGTTTTATAAACACCCAATATTTTCCAACAACCATTAACACTTTGTATGATTATAGATTGGAAAACACAGTGGGAGGTGAGTGCATGATTTATGAAACCTCCAACCCACACAATGTTGTAAAACCCTCTATGGACACAATTAATCTCTCAACAAAACACACCTATGTACATACAAAAACCCATAAAAATATACATAACATGATGGGACAACATAGTGCAGGGCCCGCCAAGACATGATAAAAGTGATGAAACCAACAAACGAGAGGAAATGTCATGGTGAGGGAAGGGTGGAGATAATGGCAACGTCAACTCATTTAAATTCCTGACTAACCAATTGGGTTGTTATGTCTAGAGGGTTTTACAATAATATGTGGGTTGCAGATTTCTTAACACCCAGTGTTTTCCAATTTCATTACATTCTTACTATCTAATTCACCAAAGGTTCTCAAGACAATAAAAAAACATACCAAATTGAGGTGAGGGGTGAGTAACCAATTGGGTTGTTCCTTGTAAAGGGTTTTAAAACATTATGTGGGATATAGTTTTAAAAAAACCAATGCTTTGCAACTTGGAATTTTATAAAACAGTATGAATGTCTTGAAAAGATTTTGTTAATTAGACAGTAGGAATATAATGGAAGGCATAGTTTTATAAATGCCCAATATTTTCCAACAACCATATACATGCACAATATGATTGCAAGTTGGAAAACATAGTGGGAGGTGAGTACATGATTTATGAAACCTCCAACCACACAATGTTGTAAAACCCTCTACACATCGAAGCCAAATGAAATCCCTCATTTTTCCCGTCGCTTCAAATTCGCCGGCATGGTGGCTTGCGTGAGAAGATATTCGTGCATCGTAGACGGGAAGACTAACATGACTAAGACATGCGTTTTAAATTGTAACAAGTATTATTATTGTCCGTCAGCTCGGTCCATCAAGTCTATCCATCGGTGCATTTTGTCAGGAGAGTGTCATGGGAGATGGGGTGTTGTGTTATAATGTCTACACATAGGTGTGTTTTGTTAGGAGATTAACTTCTCCCATTATTTAGCACTTATTATTAATTGTTTAATCTAGCCACATGGAAAACACTCTGTGTTGTGGGTTGACTCATTCTGTAGGTTGGAAGCGAAAGGTTGGAGAGCAAGGGACAGAGTTGTAGGTGGGGGAGATGACAAACCAACTGAATTGAGGTGAGGGGTTTGTAACCGATTGGTTTGTTACTTCTAAAGGGTTTTAAAACATTATGTGGGTTGCAGATTTTAAAAAACTAGTGTTTTACAACCTAGAATTTTACAAAACGGTATGAATGTAATGAAAAACACCTTATAACAAGTCTTACACAGAGTAAAAATTGTATTTCAATTTCTTAATATGATACAAACATACATGCATAGTATGATTGCAGGTTGGAAAACATAGTGGGAGGTGACAACATGATCTATGAAACCTCCAACCCACACAATGTTGTAAAAACCTCTGCACACTGAAGCCAAATACCTTAGTAGGTGTTTATAAAATTGTGCCTTTCATTACATTCCTACGATCTAAATAACAATTTTTTTTCAAGACATTCATATTGTTTTGTAAAATTCTAGGGTGCAAAACACTGGGTTTTACGAAACCTCCAACCCACTGAATGTTTGAAAACCATTTACAAACAATCCACTTAATGTTTGAAAACCCTTTACAAACAACAACCCACTTAATGTTTTAAAACCCTTTATAAACAACCCCTGCAACTCCCTTTCGAGCTTGACAACAACCTTCAAAATGAGAATGTCCAAAATGACAATGTTTTGAGCTTTTTGTCCATTCCAAATTATGATATTGAAAACCCGTTGGCATAGAACCCACATTGCATTTTCCTTTCTGGTTTCTCTAAACGTTTTTCATTTATTCAGTGAGAAATTAAAGTGGCAAAATTAAAAAAACCGTCAACACAAAAGCACATTAAAAGCTCTGCATTTCAAATGAAAACCCCTTTTCACAAGGAAAACCCTTGGAAACCTGTCACTAAAAACCCATCTTCGCAAAATAGTCGTTCAATTTATTCAATGAATACATTACAATGACAAAATTAAAAAATAGTCAACACAAAAGCACATAAATAGCTCTGCATTTCAAATGAAAACCCCTTTTTGCAAGGAAAGCCCTTGGAAACCCATCACTGAAAACCCATCTTCGCAACAAATAGTCGTTCAATTCTTCACAGTTTCTAGGGAGAAGGCAAAATGACATATTTTTGATAGATATACATACTTGCTAGCTAGCTGCCTGCGCCTGTCAAATGCGTTTTGGTAGGGAGAGTGTCCGCTCTACTTCAGTCTCTGAACGACTGCAACTCCCTTCCGCACTTCCCAACAACCTGCAAAATGTGAATGTCGAAAATGGCAACGTTTTGGGCTTTTTGTCCATTCTAATTTTGATTTTGAAAAACCCGTTGGCGCTACCACAATTTATCAACGACGGGACAAGTGATGACACTCTAAACGACATGCGCCAAACGTCCCTCAACTCGATCCGTCAAGTCTTTCCGTTAGTGCATTTTGTGAAGAGAGTGGGATGGGGATGAGATAGGTGCGTTTTGTCCGCAGATTAGCTTCTTCCCCTCCTAATATCAAAACTAAGACCCAATATTTAATATTTTCATTTTCTTTTTCTTTTTCCCTCCCCAAACATTTTAACATCCACGAGTCTGAAGATACGGAAAACTTCACGTCATCTCTGCGTTATCGGTGACAGAAAAATTAAGCTTGAAAATGGAATTTCAGTGAAAATATAACTGGGAAAATTGAAATCTGGGCGTGTAGATATATAAATTTAGGTTGGCGACAGAAAACTCATGACGCGGAGATAATCAAATAAACAGGTTTCTAATCATGGCAGCTGCAATGGCAATGGCACTGTCAATTGATGGAAAATCTCTGCGCAATAATGCTCTGTCGTCACAGAGAGTAGTCCGTCATAATTTCTTCCATTCAAATTCCTTGCAAATAAAACTACATTTCCAATCCCAAAGGGTTTCCTCTCGTAGGCTCCTATTGGTCACTGCCACATCATCCTGGGATGCGCTTGCGTCAGTGTTCACAGGTCAGAATAAAGCACGGGAGGCTTCTTTGGCTATTAGACGAGGCATGCAGCTGTTTGTGCAGGTTTTCTTTCTTATATTTTATGCTAATTTAATTATTTTTAAATGTATTTAACTGTAAGTTTTTTTTTGAAATTGTTGTAAAATTGTAAGTTTTTTCAAGGAAAAGCTATCAAATATTAGATATATACACATTGGTCTACATAAAACGTTAAGACAGTTCACCTGTAAGTGTGCTGTTAGATTTCTTTCATCTTCGCGGGGTTTTTAATTGGGCATTGAGTCATCTCGTTAGTGAAGAATTTTTAGGAGTATTATGGCCTTTATATTGGTAAAATTTAAGGAAGTTACAAGCAACTTGTTGGAAGTATTTTTAATATTAAAAAATAGTTTACAACTATGGTTCAACGAGCAGCTGTAATACCAAAGATAAAAAAAAGTTATGTTCAAAATTATAACAAAACTCTATCTAGGCTATAAGCCATGTAGTACCTACATATATACATAAAAGCAAGACTAGCATAGCTCAGACAGTCTTCAAAAGCATATCCAATATAAAATATCAACTAAACAGCAGCATCTTCTTTTTATCTTTGTCTGCCAACTCCTCAGCTTCAGTGATTCTACTGATCTTCTTAGCAAGGTCACCACAATGCACTCGAGGCATTTCCCAGCCCACCATTCCGAAAAAGCAGACACAGGAACATTATCAAAATTACCAAGATCATCAATGCCAGTTACATCCTGAGAACCCTTTGCAACTGCGCCATCCACTTTAAATTTACCTTTGTTGACCAAATGACTAATGTTAGCATGCTTGATCTCATTCTCTGACAAATCAACCTGCTCACAGACCTGCATGTAAATAAAAAAAAAAACTGAGACATTTGGAGATAAGTCAGCAATCGCTCTGCTCTTTTCTTGGAAAACATGCACGATCCTGTTAGATGGCAAAACCATAAGACTTCAGTAGACATAACCAAACAGACCTTCTTGAACAAATTATTCAGCTTAATAACAGAGTTCACAAAACAATCAAATAAATATCCCACCTAGATATAGAATGAACCCCAGCTCATTTGGCCCATAAAGGAAAAATATAGTGCCAAAAAGCTCTGGCAAAAAGACACTCAAAGAAAAGGCGCTCAAAGGATTCATAAGACACATACAAGACACACCTTTCTACTTGACCCAAAAATTTCACCCACAGTCACGAACCTCTTCCTAATCGAAAACCATCCAGAGGAGGACTTTTTTGGCTCAATGACACTAGACCAAATAATGTCAATCCTTGTTATCCATCTACCTTAGAATCATCCACCCTCCAAAGGGAGTTGAAGTGAACACGAAAGTTATCAACATTAAAGAACATTCCATAAACATTCTTAACTGTAGCATATAACAATTTATCACCATAGCTCCAAAATAAATTATCCCATAGTCCCTAATTATAATCCCTTTCCAGCAGTGGATGATCCACACCAATAGCAGAAATAAATTAGGGAGTAAGTTCTTTTCTGAGTATTAGGTAAATCAAACAAAATCTTCAGTGCATCCCATGGGACTACCTCATTCTCATTGATAATGTGATCAAAGACTTTAATATGTTTATTAAACCATTAAAGGGTAGAACATCCCCTATTAGAGCAAGAGGCTTACCATCAATTTCTATAGATCACCATATAGATCTAAAAGGGAAAAATAGATCATTTTTTATATCCTTATCATTTCAATCCACCACAGGTTTATTGCTTTCCCTCAAGCATTCCGAATGGAGTCTAAAATTACTAAACCCCTAACATGACTATTAAAATTGCTAAACAATAAGTCCACTAAACCAATACCCTTTCATAATGGTTTAGCTTTAGGAAAACCACCCTCAATGTTGTTTCTTACTAGGACCTTCCAAGGCCCATGACCATCAAGAGCCTCAAGAATCCATTTGACTACAAGAGAGCACCCTGCAAAAACAAATTCTAAAGCTCCATAACACCTTTTAACCTAGGTTTGCAATAGTTACCCCAAATAACTAAGTTACCAGTCCTGGTGTTGGTTCGGCTTCATATTCGAGGGTTTGGTTCACGGGTTCAGTCAAATTTTTTTTGGGGGTTGGGTTTGTTTTGGGTTCTTTCATACAAAAACATATTAAAATAAGAAATATATACATATTTGCAGCAGTAATTAAGTTCAAAATACACCACACATAGCATTTTATATGATATAATAAACAAAACCACCATATTAATAGTCAAATATTAGTCAAACTCAAATGTCATGATATATATTAGAGTTAAAAAATAATGTCAAAGTGTCAACAATCAGCTATCATTGATCAAAAATCATATGAGTCTTCAAAAATATCATCATCACTATCCATATTAGATGATGTAGGTAGTGGGTTAATTAGAAGAACCACAAATAGTGCTAGTGGCACTGACATTGGTATTGGCACTAGCACTCCCATGCTCACTAGTTGGCTCATAGTTTGAAATATACTCTCTCAATTTTTTTGATTTTTAAACCAAACATTTACAATGTAACCAGGCACCCGTTAAGGTTAGCTTAACCCAAAACGTTGCACGAAAGAACTCTAACCAAAAATGTGCCTTAAAACCACTTAAGGAGGAGGGGCGGGCATATGGTTAGAGGATCCCTAGGATCTACTGAATCAAAGTTACAAAGATTACAACTAAAAGAGAGAATCTAAACTCAACACCAAGAATGTGCACTCAAGATCCTTTAACAGGCGAGGTGCTAGCATATGGTGGAGTGTTAATTGCTTAATTGAAAGAACATAGGCGGATAACCAGCCATGAAAGAATTTCCACACTACCACCAAACAGTGGGGGGAAAATATTACAATTAAAATACTTCGTCTGCTGCGGCAGGCATCCACTCATGAGTGGGAATTCACCACTTTTCCAGTGGGTACAATGAGAGAATTAGAAAGTTCTTTTTTCCACACTGGTGGTAAACCATCCAGGGGTTACAATGTGATAATTAAACACAAATAAGCAGCAATTAAATAGACTGAAACAGTACTACTGTTATCAGCTTTACAAAATGAGGAAGAGCTGCAAATTACATGAGAATTACAATAGCTTTGAAGCACCAAGAAATAGAAGTTCTCCCACTCTAGATTTCTCTCAATTGTTGAAGGAATAAATTGAAATCAAAGACTGAAATAATTCTGAGATGAAATCAGCAAACTGAAAGTTTAAATCAGCAAACATCAACTCACCAAAATTGTCAAATCTCTTACCACACTCCACGGAATTGAACCAAACTGAAAGTGTCTCTCTTCTATAGCTAGGCGACCAAGAAACCACCACTTTCTAACCTTTAAACTCAGCAAAAACAACCAACACACATTCCAAAATAATAAATGAATGGTATGGCCCTAGGAGAGGGTCGACCTCACTTATAAAATCAGCCACTTCATATTAAATTATGTCCTTGCACCAAAAGGGGCGCCTTTAGCATATAGATGGATAGAAACAATACCCATAAGCAAACAAAAATCATACTAAAAGCCGTATATGAAAATCTCCTTCAGCCAAACAATAACTAGCAACATGAAAATTGGAAATATCTCACCAAAACTCCACAATAATGCTCAATATGTACTTCTGGATAAAGTACACTCTTAGATCACCATCTAGGGAACCATAGTTTCAGGCCCGGAGAATGGAGTAAACTTGCTAAGCTTTCCCTTAACCGGATTCTGGATTTCAAACCAGCAACATAACTTTACAATATTTTCCAAAGATAACATATGAGAAAGCAAAGACTTTCTTTTATAGAATTGAAGGTGACTGTTGGCTCTTCAGCTTCCATTTCTTTTTCTCTCCAAAAGAGATGTCCATTTCACTTTTGAAATATTTTAATTTTTAAAACATTATATTCACCTTTCTAGGCATCCAAAACTTGAGGAGAAATATTTACTTTAGAAATATTTAAATAATCTCCCAATGAGGCGTCCACCCTCAAGGCCACCTTTTAAAACAACTTTAAGTCATTAATACTAGGCCAAGAGGGGTCAATAAGAAATTATAACATTAATGACTTAGAATAAATCATTTTACCCAAAATGAGCCTCAAAGTGTTGAAGGCCAAATATGCTCCAAATTGCTTTGCCCGAAATGGAAACTGAGCTGACTACTGATGCTACTACCCAAGATGGCACTACCAGAAATAGAATTTACTAAAAATAGTAAATTTAGAAAAGTTGTCTGATGACTTTATATGTCATACCACTGCGAAGCTCTCTGAAAACCCAGAAAAAATCTGCAATCCTTATTCATGCAAACCTTCTTTAGAACCCTTATAAAATAGGAAACCCTAATTTGCACATTTGAGTAGCCTACGGATTTCCGGAAATAGGCTAAATCCAAATGAAGAGAGTAGGGCGAAATTGGGGACATCACATAGTCATCGTCAACATCAAGTGCAGCAAAGTGGGAAGTGGAAGCATCCAAGACAATATGCTCTGTCTTGATATCCCACTTCCTTGTGTCCCCTTCTTTGTAGCCTCTTTGTTTGTGTGTAAGGAGCCACAAGTTTGAATGCACATACACCAAGTCCTATGCCTTTTTTGAGTGTAGTTTATTGTGCTTTATTGAGTGGATGAAGGAGTATGTGCTCCAATTCTTCTTAGATGCAGATGAACTAGCAACCTATGAAGAGAAAATTAGAGAGTTAAGAGTTACAAAACTTAAAAATTTAAATTATAAAGTTAGAATATAAATAAAATTTAAAACATATATATATTTTTTAAAACGATATAAAATTTTGGTTGCAAAAGGTCGTAGGTGTGTGAATGGTTGGCCATGGAAGTACCACCAACTATGAGCATCGACCATATACATGTCTCAAAGAGCATCGAGACCATAGTCATTGGAGCATGCAAAATCCATGAACTCAACCCTTAGTGCATATGTCACAATCCATGAAGAGTTTTTGAACTGCTATCGTGTACCCTTGATTGATTTCAACATCTTTATATGGGGCAACTCTTTTTTTCACAGAAAGGAGCTCAATACTATAATATTTGGGACTCAATGCAAAGGCAAGAAGATGTAGCAAAGTGGTCATTTTGTTCCATCTCTCTTCAATGATTTTGTATAGTTAGAAGAATTTTTCTTTAGGATCTTACTCTTTTCATTTATGATGACTTTCATCTTCTCAATCATTGAGTCAATGCCATCATATACCTCACTCAAACAAGGCCTATCCATGTCGGTATTACGGATCATGCTCAATATAGGTTCAGTGAAACTGAGGAGATACTCAACACAATCCCACCGAATGTCATCTAGGATCATTTTCTTAACCTTTTCTGCCCTTGTAGTGCTAGATTGCCTCCATATGCACCAATTTGGGCCGATGACCATGTTAGAAGATGCCTCACAAACCTTCACAAGTCATCTCAATTGTGTTGGAGGCAAAATGGGTCTCAACAACCTCTTCGAAAATCAAAATTTAAAAAAATGACAAAAATTAAAATAAAAATAAAATAAAAAAGTTTTACTTAAATGAAACATATTTATTATTTAACCTATCTTCAACAGCTCCAATTTTGAGAATGTTCTAAATATGCCTTGTGACATATGGTGGTTGGTGACGAACATTTGGATCTCTTCGGCTTGAGTATACACCTATTTGATCGAATCAATTTTGGTACCAATTTTTTGTAGCATAAAATGTGTGAATAATGCTCCTCAACCAATAACCCAGCCACTCTACAATTTTTGGCATTGTTTGTTATAACTTGCACAACATTTTGAGGGCCCACTTCCTCAATGGATTGACAAAGAATGTTAGCAATAAATGCACCATCCATCACCTCCCCTTCACATTCCACTGCTCTCAAAAACATTGCCCCATTAGGGAACATTGTAATAACATTGATCAATGGCCATTTTTTTGCATCTTTCCATCCATCAAAAACAATGGACACCCCTATTTTGACCCATGAATCTCTTATGGGCTTCAATGAGTCCTCTACAAATTTCACCTCTTTTTCAAATAAGATGCTACGTACCTTCTCAAAACTTGGGCCCTTGTACCCTTTTGAAGCCTCATTAATTGCTTTCACCATTTTTTTCCAATATGGTGAGCGAACAACATTGAATGCCAATCCATTTGCATAGACAAATCTCGCTATGTGTTGATCAACAATCTCTCTAGACTCGTTATGAAATGCCATTTCCAACGGTCCCTTTGATCTCTTGTGTGTTGAGGCCATAGGTGGTTCTTCAGGTGTGTTGATGCCATCATATACCTTGCCCAAACAAGGCCTATCCATGTTAGTATAATGGATCATGCTCAATATATGTTCAGTGAAACCAAGGAGATACTCAACATGATCCCACTAAATGTCATCTAGGATCATTTTTTTAATCTTTGCTGCCCTTGTAGTGCTAGATTGCCTCCATATGCACCAATTTGGGCTGATGTCCATGTTAGAAGGTGCCTCACAAACCTTCACAAGTCGTCTCAACACAATTGTGTTGGAGGCAAAATGGGTCTCAACAACTTGTTTGAAAATAAAAATTAAAAAAAATTACAAAAAATAAAATCAAAATTAAAAAAAAGTTTACTAAAATGAAACATATTTATTATTTGAGCTACCTTCAAGAGCTCCAATTTCAAGAATGTTCTAAATATACCTTGTGACATATGGTGGTTGGTGATGAACATCTGGATCTATTTGGCCTCAACATACACCTATTTGATCGAATCAATTTTGGTACCAATTTTTTGTAGCATTAAGGTTGAGGGAGTGGACAACACAAGATGTCCAAAAAATGTGTGAATAACGCTCTTCAACCAATAACCTAGCCACTCTACAATTTTTGGCGTTGTTTGTTATAACTTGCACAACATTTCGATGGCTCACTTTCTCAATGGCTTGACAAAGAATTTTAGCAATAAATGCACCATGCTTCACCTCCCCTTCACAATCCACTGCTCTCAAAAAAATTGCCCCTTTAAGGGACATTGCAATAACATTGATCAATCGCCAATTTTTTGCATCTTTCCATCCATCAAAACGATGGACACCCTTATTTCAACCCATGAATCCCTTATGGGCCTCAAGAAGCCCTCTACAAATTTCACCTCTTTTTCTAATGAGGTGTTACACAACTTCTCAAAACTCGGGCCCTTGTACCCTTTTGGAGCCTCATTAATTGCTTTCACCATTTGTTGCCAATATGGTGAGCGAACAACATTGAATGCCAATCCATCTGCATAGACACATCTCACTATGTGTTTGTCGGTGATCTCTCGAGACTCGTTATGAAGTGCCATTTCCAACGGTCTCTTTGATCTCTTATGTGTAGAGGCCATAGGTTGTTCTTTAGGTGTGGACAAAAATGGATGACTCTATGTAGGTTGAAAATGAGGTGGTGGTGGAGGGGGCTTCATCCCTCAAGATCCTTTCTTTAACAAAGGATGATTTAATTTATGACCTAATGCTTGATCTAATTTTTCTTGTTCTTCAATATATGCCAAGACTTGTGCTTTTGGAATGCCATTACCATCTTTTCCTAGACAAAGTTTGATGCCTTGTGCATGGATCTTGCACAAATGGCCTTTCACTTGACTCTATGAGTTCAAATATTTAACTTTACATTCACCACAAATCCAAATATAACCCCACCACTTGGAAGTTGTACCATTTCAACATATTTCCAAAGGGGAGAGTTTGGGTTTGTTTTGAAGTGGGGTCGACTCACGGAGCTAGAACTGGTTGCCATTGTAATACCTAAGACAACAAGCTCAATAAACAACACATTTGAAGAATTGAAACAAATGAAATTTGAAAACAAAAATATATAAATACAACTTAATAGTCAATTCATTTAAAAAAATTAAGCATGTGTTATAGATACCTATAAGAATGAAACAAACCAAAAGCTTAAAAAAAAATCAAAGAGTTCATTTGTAAAAAAAATGAAGGAAAAAGAAACCAAACTCTTCAAAAAACCTACCTCTTTTGAGGAAATCTTCTTCTACGATCTCCTTGACAACAAATGAACTCTTGCAAATGTGTAGGAAAAGCACAACAACCAACTTGGAGTGTACAACGATTAATCTTCAATTCTATTCATGCAATGGCAAGCAAGAAAATAAGTTTAGCAATGGAGGATAATATATTTTTTTCATTCACAATATGAAAAATGAGTTTTCTTTTGCTGTTTAGATGTTTTCTATACCACGTTTTAGGGTTTGGGGGGAGAATTGCACTTTATAGTGTAAAAAAAAGTCAAAAAAATAAAAAATATTTTTAAAATGGTGAAATTTGCCGATTTGGAGTCGATACCCACCAAATTCGCCTCAAGTTTGCCTGGGACAGACTTGCAAGTTGTAATATTCCCCCTTAATTTTTTTGAATTTTATCACAACCATACTAGCACAAACACCATTGGTTAGCGTTAGCTCCAAAGATAACCAGCTTGGAAAGTAACCCTCACCAAGAATGCTCACCAAGATCCCAATGTGGGCGAGGTGATAGCATATGGTGTCGGGGATAGTTAGCAACTGGAAAGAAATACAAAGCTTGCTAGGCGGCTAGCCAACCATGGATGAAAGTAAATGTTGGAAATACAAGTAGGTGGATAACCGACCATGAGCTCAACCACTTATTTAACGGGAGCAACTAATTACAATTATTATAAGGCGGCAAGCCGACCATGAATCTGCTCTGCCATTGATTCAGTAGGGGGAATTATTAAATTTAAAGTGCTGGAAACTAAAGGCTTCAATCACTTATCCAGTGGGAGCTAAATACAAAATTTAAATTGCAACAATGAATAAACAGCTGTTAGTACTACTAAACCAGCTTTACAAAATAGAGTTTCTAGCTGGAAATACATAGAAATATGCTTCCAAAACCACAAAGAGTTAGAGTAATAAACCTCTAACAATTACAACATAAGAATGATATGAAATTGAGTTCAATCCAGCATTATATTGAAACTAAACAAGTCTGATCAGAAACAATAAGTACAAAATATCAGACCAGCAATGAAGTAATTCACCATAATGGTCGCCACTTCTTCAAATTAGCACGGAAAGACTTCAAACAACAAACAATTGAAGCCTCTAGTTATGGCGTCCAACTTCCAATTGAGAGAATGTGCCAAACACAACTGAAACAAATGACACAAATTCCAATGTACTTAGCAGTGAAAAGGTACAGCCTCTAAGAAGGTTGACCCTCTCCCAAAAATCAAAGACTCAGCAATAAAATCTGAAACTTTGCAAAACTAGGCACCCTCCATAGAGAAACAACATGGGCCAATACCCAAAACTAGATAAAAATCAGAGGCGAAGCTAGGAACAAAAATTCGCTTCAGCCATAGTCTTCAGCAGTACAAACAAATTATAAACCAGCAACCTGCCTGTAATTAAAAATCAGAAATGGAGCTCTATCCACACTCCTGAATGAAGCATGGTCTTCAGTCACCTTCTAGGAAGCCATAGTTTTAGGCCCAAAGAAAGGTATTAAAAAGCTAGAAGGCACGCAACCCCCGTAGCAAAGTTTGAACTCAGTTCAACAGCATAACATTTTAATTTTCCAAAAGATCCTCAACTCTTAGAAAAACATCAATATATAGGCACAAATGGGCAATTGAAGCGACTTATAACTCCAACAAAGAAACTCTTCAACTTCTCCAAGGGACGTCCACCTCAAATGCATTTTTAAATATTTAAAATACTTTATGCTCTTTTCCCAAGTCGTCCCACTTTAAGGAAATATCAAAACTGTAATAAAACATTTAAGTGCATTAATGAGGCGTCCACTTTATGGCCCCATTTTAAAAACAATTTTGAAGTCATCGCCTAGGCATGGGGGTACAAACTCAAAATATAAAATTGACTAAGTTTTGAAACTCAATCCAAAGGAGAGATAGAAGCCAATGCCAAAACCATCGCCCAAAACTGATTCCGCCAATTTGCCAGAAATAGCATGATGATCTGATATGACCTGAGCTACTGATGATGCCACTGCCAAAATAGACCTACTAAAAATAGCAAATGCTAAAAATAGTAAGTTCACTTCAAACTCAATAGAATGCCAAATTGAGTAGAACACATGACTTACTATAAATAGTAAGTTCTTGGAAAGGTTGACGGATTTAGATGCATGTCACACCACCTTGGAAATTTCTGAAAACCCAGAAAAACCCAAAAACCTTTCCTGCATGCAAGGAACCGGAGAGAAATGCATGTCATTTTCTCAACATGCATGTTACCTCATCCCGAAGCTCTCCAAAAACCCAGAAAGCTCCACCAGACATGCATCAAAAACTCTCACATGCAAACCTTCAAAATTGCAACTGAAACCTCCTATAAAATAAGGAAACCCTAATTTTCAATTCTGCTTAGCCTATGAGTTTTTGGAAATAGGCTAAATCCAACTGAAGAGCGTAGGGCTAAATTGGGGACATTACACAAGTGTTATGTGGGACCTTGCCCTAGGAACTAGATCCGGACCCTAAACTAGAGTCAAATCGGATTGGGATTCGGGCTCTGCATGGGTGGGATTGGTAACATAGTCAAATAACATGTCTTTCTTACCTCTTTACCATCAGACCAACGATAAGATCTAAGCAATTTCTCTAACTGATTCATATGAGAAGAGCACACTAATCAAGAAGAGAAAAAGTACAAGGAGAATGAAGAAACGAATTTTTGGTAGATCTGAGACTTTAGATTGATAGACAAAATATTAGTTTACCATTTAAAAATCTTTTTAACAACTTTTTCCACCACCCATGCTCACATGCCTTCAAGGAAGGAGAAAGAGCAAAGGGAATCCCAAGGTACCTAATCTGTTTCAAAGGCCCACCCCACTCCCAATCTTTACCAATCACCCAATTAGGAGGCTTATTTTAACTGATTTGTGAAAAGCAATTTTGTATCCAAAAGCAACACAAGAACAATGTAGCTTTGCTTTACAAATTCTAAACGTTCTTCTCATCTAGAATAGGAAATAGGACTCTATGATCTGCAAATTGACATTTAATCAAAGAATCATTATTAAGAGGAGAAAGGCCCTTGATAGGAGGCCTCAAGCAAGAATATCTTAACACATAACAAATAGTGTCAGCAACAATGACAAAAAGGGAAGGAGCTAAATGGCAACCTTGTTTGACAGATATTTGAAGATCAAAAGAGCTGGACAATTCTCCATTAACACTAATCCAAGCATTAGCATCTTTTAACAAAATTCTCACGAACCTACAAACTTTAGTACCAAATCTTAAAGACTTTATAACCAACAAGATAAATGCCTCTCAATTTTTTCATGAGCTTTTTCAAAATCAATTAATACCACACAAACATCTTGCCCAAAATCTTTTTCCCAACACATATTTTTCCATCTTGTTATAAGATTGTCTAGTGTTGATGAATGGTAGCTTAGGTCAGATATAAATGATGATTGCTATAAGCATCATCATCGTTTATATAAGATCAATTGCTCTTCATATTTAATATTTCTAAAATAAGTAAAATCGAATTTTATAATGCATGTATAAAATCGAATTTAAATAAAGGATGTTTGAAATTCACATTGAATAAAAATCGGAATTCATATAATATATATCCGCCATGTGTGAGGGGGTATATGTGTTAAGTGTGTTTAACCGAATAGTAATCGGTTGTAAAGGAAACCCGCATGCCCAAAGGGACACGTCCCTTGAGCCGACGTGTCTCCACGTGTGGAGACACATCCTCTCAAGAGACGCATCCCTTGGGGGTGGGTCTCCTTACATACAAAAGGGAGTTCCACTCTTGATATGCAAATATCGATTTTTTTTTATGTTCTGCAATCAGTACATTCAGCATTAAAAGAAGAAAATCTGAAAAACGTCTTTGACTTAGAATTTCTCACACAGAATTTCAGACCTTAGTTTATTCTTAGATTTTAGGATCCCAATTTGATAAAGATTTGATAACATTTACATCTAGGATGAATGTCTAACAAATTCAATGTGGGTAGGGTAAATGATAAAGGGAAGAAGGTCTTTGAGTTTGAAAGCAAGCATCATAGCAAATATTTTACAAGACACATTTAGTAAATTTATAGGTCTCCAATTTTTAACTAAAGGAGTATGTCCATCTTTTGGAATCAATTTAATGATACCCTTATTAATATCCTTTCCAAGAATGCCTGCATCAATACAACAGCCTTATTATATAGCTGCAACAGGATTGGAAAAATCCTATCCTTGTTATATTTATAAAAACCTGTAAAAAAGCCATCAAAACCGAGAGCATTATCATTACTCAAAGTCTCAATTACCTTCTTAACTTCCTCCAAATAGAATGGTGTATCCAAATTCTAAGCTTCTAATGCATTAATTTTGTTTGGGACAATTTTCTTAATGAACTCCCTGCAATGAACGATCACAGATTCCTCACCACCTAAAGAGAAAAATATCTTTATAGAAATCCACAAGAGCATTTCTAATCTTCATCCCATCTTCAATCAATTCCAATCAATATTCAACCCATATACTCTTTCCCTTATCTCTCAGCTTCAAACAATCTAGTCTACACCTAGTTTTAGTGCCTTCGGCTTTAAGAAAATTATCACATCGAATTTTGTGCTTTGAGTACAACTACTTTCTCTTACAAAAGAGGAACACAAGGGTTAGCTTGCAATTCCTATTTTGCATTAGACAGGTCAAAATGAAGAATCTTGACAAGGGAGCTCCTCTTCTTGGAAGGATCTGTACCCACAATCCTTCAAAAGTTCTGAAAAGACACAGCAGCTACAAACCGATTGAAGACACAAAATTTACCTTTACTATCAGCTAAACATATATTCCACAAACTTTATATACCAGTGAGATAAGATTTGTCTTTTAAAAGAAAAAGTATTAATCTTAAAAAGACTTTGAAAAGCTGATCTAGCTTGTAGCACACAACTTGAAAAATCAGAGGAACATTCAGTAGGGTGGTGATCAAATAACGAAACAAGAGTAACATTAACCACATTTCTATCACTGTAGATAGGATATTTTAAAAACTTCCTATCAAAATGGAATCTACGCAACCTTGAGAAGACTCCCTAATTTCCTTTTTGCATATTAGATCCTGTAAACCAAACACTTTTATTGTCCTTTTTACAGCCTTTCAAAGGATTAGAAAAATTAAATGCCCTCACAAAGTTAGACCAGAAAAATAATTCATCTATTTTCCATGCAAAATTAATACCATTGAATTTTTTTTCTTTGCTTTTCACTACATTAAAGTCACCTCCAGAAATCCAGGGAACTTTAGAAACAGAGTCGATTCCTAAATCTTTCTCTTCATAGACGACCTTACCTACGCAGTTATAGAGCAAGGAGAAAAGCCTTTATCGATCACACTATTTGCCAAGTTCTTATTTAACAAAATACTAGTACCACCTACCTTTAGAGTGATCGGAAGCAAAAAAGACCAATTCAGGGAAAATGAATTTCAAAGCATAGTCTAATGAAAAGCCAGTGGATTTAATTTCTTACAGACACAATAAATCCAAGTATTTATAGACTTACAAAAAGATCTAATGACATATCTTCTCTCATAAGCCTCCACCTCTCTAACATTCCAATTGACCACTTTCATTAAAAAATAGAAATTTAATGATTGGAAGTGCCTCCCTTCCCTCTACATAAATTTTCAAAACTAGGGGGAAGCTTTACCAACTTTTGAGATCATTAATACAAATTAGGGCTGATAAATCATTAGTATTCTCATTTTCACAAACCATAGGATTAGATCCATCACTACCTAAGTCATCAACAAAATGCTTGGACCTTTTAGTAGAAGGCTACTTGTCAACTTTATCAATTATTTTAGGGACATTTTGACAAGCTTCTATCAAGGAAGGGAAAGGAAAAATCTTCCTTTTCAAAGAATCATCAACAACCATAGAACTTGGGCTAGATATACAATGATTATCCTTAAGGAGGCACACAAGATTATTGCTTCGCTCAAAGGGACTAAAGCCCTGCTAATATCTTCTTTGTTCACACACATATTAATAGAAACCATTGCTGAATAGTCCCCCACTTTATTAACATTCCTTGTTATTAACATTCCTTGATTCACATGATTATTACTATTTTTGAGATTGGGGTTGTTCAACCTAATATTTAACAAAAGAAGCAAAAGCCTAGACCTCCCAGACCATTTATTTTATAGAAGACCTCTTTACCATGCAATAGAAATACAATATTATCTGGGCACTCATAAATATCCAAGGAAATGAGAACCCTAGCATTCATATGAGGCAGATAACACTTAGTATCCTCAATTTTAACTACCTTTCCTAATGGTTTTGACAGATGGGGCAAAAGAAATTGGCCATTAGGAGGAATATCACAAACCTCAATCCATCTTGGAGAAGAATACAAAATTACTACATCTGGTTAAACAACAAGATCCCAAGCAATGGCCCTAAAAATGGATTTACCCACATTCCAGAAAATTTTAGCAACAACCCTCTTTTGCATGCTACTATTTCTAAAACAAAGAAAAAACAACCCCTTCTATATCATTCTACACACATTCACAGAAAGCCCTAAGTTTATGTCCCAAACAAACATATTTTGCTCATCAAAAATTATTCTAGAGGGCATAAAATTCTTATTTAGACAAACAAAAAAAACACCAACATTCTTAAGCCTTTGCTATTCCACCTCAATAGCATTCACTATTTCATCATTTGGTATGATTTAACAAATAGAATGGTTACCTTGGATAGACTCTCTTTGTCAACCTCTTCCATCTTTGACAAATGCAACACTAGGATAAAAGCGTTCTCTTTTGAAACCAAAGTATTCCTATATGATTTACCATGACCATCTTTACAATTAGTATTTGCACCAAACCTTAAAGAACCACAATGAAGAGAGATTATAGCAAGTAGGTACTGTTAGAGTAAAGGTTTTAACTTAATTATGTTGAGTAAGCTAGTTTTATTCCCTTTTTAAGATTTCACGTTAGTTTGCATAAAGTGACATTTAATAATTATATTAATTATTAAATTTTTTCCTATTAAGGCTTCTATTAGGGTTTTTCCTATTAGGGTTTTATTAGGGTTTGCATGCTCCTTTTTATAAGGATTGATCCCATTGTATTTCATATCAATTCATTCTCTCATTCTCTCTGATATATACATTTTTAGTTTTCAGAGAACCCTTGCTTGTTTGTCTCCATCTCTTCTTTTGTGACAGGTTATTTGTATGCAGGTGATCTTCGGGGTTTGTGAAGTTGTATTTTCTCAACTCCTACATGGTATCAGAGCTCCACACCTGCTGCTTCCCGTTCTTGTTTTGAATATTTTTGGAGCTTCAAGGGTTTGGGGCTTGTTTTCTTGATCCAGGGCATACTTGCAATTTTGAAGCATTTTCAGCTCAAACGGACCTTTCCATTGCGTTTGCAGCGGTCCAAAACCTCTAAATCGACTGTTCATTCGTCTATTTTGGACAAAGTCAAAATTTGGGGCAATTTTTTTTAGTAGGTACGACCGTACGACTGTCGTTTGCGCGCGGATCCGTAAAAAAAACAATTTCCTGGTAGTTTTTTATTTTGCAATTTTTCGTCGAAATATTTTTTAGAAAAAAATCATTTGTCAAAGTTTTTTTTTGTTGTTTTTTTTTACGCAGTTTTAGGGCTTGCCGGCCCAGTATAGAGTACCCGCAGGTACCTGCATATGCAGGCCTGCGGGCCCTCTTGCTTGCCGGTCGGCATACTGTCGACTGCCGACGGCCTTAGTGCCGACTGGCGGTGGACAGTACCGCCGACAGCGGTACGATGGTAGTCGGCGGCGACGGCGACCCTCGCCTCCAAAACTTTTTCTACTTAATTTTTTTTATATAAAAAAATTAGGGTTTTTTTTTTGTAAAGTTTTTATGATTTTAAAAAAAAATCAAATGTTTTTTTTATATAAAAAACAATTTTTTTTCAAAATAAGTCCAATTGCACTTTTACGGTGACGGTTGTTTGGCCGTCAAATTTCACCCATTGTTTTTGCTGCGACGGCCGTATGACCGTCAAATTTAACCCAGCACTGATTTTTTCCCTCTTTGGAGCTGATTTATTCCGGAGGCTGTAACTTGGGCATACGATATCGTTTTTTGGCAAACAAGATATCTTCGGAAAGCTAGTTTTTTCATCTTTCCAGTGGTGTGGGTCTCATCACTTCTTTTTTCCGTTGGTGCATTCTACAGCCAATTGAAGACAAAGGGGCTATTTTTAGTCCCAAGCTCATAACTTTTGATCAGTTTCTCCATTTTTCGCAATCTCAGCGGCGTTGGAACCGTATTTCAGAGCTCTTCAGTTTCATCCATGCAATTTTTCCAGATTTCACTCCAGGTATATTTTATTCAGTTATTTGTGTTTTCACACTTTGGTGGATTACCTGGACATATTTGCTCTTGGAAACTTTTTGTTTGAATGGGATGCTTTGTTTTTGGCTATTCTTCATGTATTTCCAGTTTTGTCCTTTTGGACATTTTGAGCATCATTTGTAAGCTATCTTTTATGTAAACGCACTGAGATAAAGTGCCACACTATTGTACATGCATTTTTTGAAGATTTTGCACATAAGGTTGTGCCATATTTTGTACTCGCACTGTTATTATAAAGTGCCATGAGAGGTTGTGTAGTTTGCCTTTGTTTTGCCATCACATCTTTGTTCGGTGAGTATCCCTCCACGACGACAGTGAATCCATACCATTGGGGGTTGTGTAGTTTGCCTTTGTTTGCCATCACACCTTTGTTCGGTGAGTGTCCCTCTACGACGACCATGGATCCATATGATTCCAGCCTCATGCATGTGTGCTTTGTTTTGCACACCACTTTTTCAGTTGCAGGTGCTATCTTGCACACTTTTAGGTGTTTCTTCTTCTTCATGCAGTACAGGGTGTTTCACATCATTTCAGTAGATCTGTCAGGCTCTCCTAATTCAACATTATGGGGGGGTTATTATATTGTTCGTGCTAATTTCGCCTTGGAAGGGATCTTCCATTCCTTCAGCGAAGGTTCTTCAGCACCATCTCAGTCATCTTTCGACAGTTGTTTGCAGCTTCTTCTGCTTCAGTGATGTTTCTTCTTGGCTTTCTGCATCTCTTTTTGGAGTAGAGCTTTTTCCCATGAGGTTTTTTCTATTTCTCCATTTTACAGAGATTTGGTTGTATTTGGGTATTTGATCTGGCCTAGTTGCCGGGACCCATGTTTGCCTTCTTGCATTGTAGTTACCTTTGCTTTCTTGCATTTGTTTGTAGCTGCACTGTTGCTCATCTTAAAGGGGGCTGTTAGAGTAAAGGTTTTAACTTAATTATGTTGATTACGTTACCTTTATTCCCTTCTTAAGATTTCACGTTAGTTTGCATAAAGTGACATTTAATAATTAATATTAATTATTAAATGTTTTCCTATTAAGGCTTCTATTAGGGTTTTATTAGGGTTTGCATGATCTCCTTTTTATAAGGATTGATCCCATTGTATTTCATATCAATTCATTCTCTCATTCTCTCTGATATATACATTTTCAGTTTTCAGAGAACCCTTGCTTGTTTGTCTCCATCTCTTCTTTTGTGACAGGTTATTTGCATGCAGGTGATCTTCGGGGTTTGTGAAGTTGTATTTTTTCAACTCCTACAGGTACCACCACCTTTATCCCTCCTCTTCCCTGATGAGGAAAAAAAACTGAAGCTAAATGATAACTAGGCGGGCATTAAACTAAGAGAAAAAATGAAAGGAAATGATTGGTAAAACCGAAAACCCTGTGAATAAACCACAAACACATAAAACTTAGAAAAACGTAGCAAGACAAACAACATTGACAACAAATATCACCAAGGTAGAAGAAAGTAATGGCAATGGAGGGTGAATTTTTGCCTTCCATAGTATCAACTTTCTCCTTTCTATTTCTTGTTGGAAATATGTTGTATTGTTTTATAGTTGGTTAAAGTTATGGAATTAGTTATTGGAAGAGTAATGAGATGTGTTTTATTGTTTTTTCTATTTTTGCCCATAGTTTCAAAGCATTCATGAATTGTTTTAATGTGCCCATCAATATCCACACATGTCTGAGGGTTGAGTAAGAGATTTGTTATTGTTCTGAAAATAATCGAGATTTTATGCAGTAGTGAAGAATATTAATGTGCTGTTTTTTTACCTAGTGAAATACTGTGTGCTGTGTGTTTAATTTTTTATTCTGCTATTTGCTTCAGATTTTGTAAGCATTGCTTTTATTGTATAGATTTATTGGGCTTCGTTTTCCTACATAACCTTTAATTGATGTTGGCATTGCACCCAGTTAATTTTTTTTTTGGGTTATTATGTTCCTTACAGGGTGATGTTGAGCAGTCATTGATTGAATTTGACAAAGCAATAGAGCTGGACCCTCGGCAGAGATTATGTACAATTTAGTTTGGACCTTTAATTTACTTATTTAACCTTTCAATACAGCAACAAAAATATTATTTCTTAATAGTTTTTTAATTTTTTGAGGAAAAGTTTTACTAGTTAAGATTTATCGAACTGTTATTTCTTATTTTTATTTTTATAGCATTTTACCATTTGGAAATGGAAATTCGTCTTGGTCTTTATTTTTTTATAAATTCTTTTGTTCTGCTTAAGACTTTTTTAAATATATAGAAAAGAGATCCACAATAATGTAATCAGCAAATGAACTGCACTCAAATCTGAAAAGAAATTAAATAGAACTTCATTGGATTCCAAATAGCATTTTCAAATGACACTTCAAATGGAAGATACTTTCTTTAGAATGTTTAGGAACTACATTTGACCCAACTTTTTCTTAACACAGATTACTTGCATAACATATTTCCGAGAAGTCAATTACCAAGAAATTCATAATCCTGTCCTATACCCTTATCCTATAATGTCCCCTTCTCAGTGATCACCCAGGAGGACATTTTAGCCTATTTAATTCCTGTAGGCTAAAGTCAGGGAAAACGGGAATTGATTTTTTTAATTGTTTAATATTACTCGGTGGGAAAAGTAAACTTAAAAAGGTAATGCTAAATAATTAATTAAATGTTTATAAAGTGACTTTTGGAGAAATATTAAAAAGTAACTTAATAAAGTCACTTTATTATATTTTGAGCGGGAAATTAAAGTGAGGGATATAAAAGTGATTTTCGAAGCTCATTTTCTCTATGCTTGGTTTTATTTCTCACTTTCAATTTTGGAGAGCTCTCGAAGTTCTTGGTCTTGGGGACAAGGAACTCTAGGACATCCAGTTTCGGTGGTGAAATGATTCCACCGTAGCTGGTTCGTGGAGGAGATCATTCAGGTCTTCTACTTGGACGATATTTGCAATTTTGTGAGTCTCCTACGGAGACAAAATTGGGATAAGTGATATCAATCAGTTGTTGATCTAATATCAATCAATTGTGAATCTATTGCAAGGGTCTATTTGGTGGTTGGATGTTGGGCGATATCCCTCTTGAGCTTTTCTTGCATATTCTATTGGCTGGATGAGATGTGGCGTATAGGTTCTTGAAGAATATATTATTTGGTTTGGACGCCTTCACCTTGCTATAACTTAGAGGTTGAAGTTGTTGAGTGTGGCGGAATGGTTTTATAGGGGTCATTGGACTGTATTGAGCTTGGACGCGGAGTTTCAAGTAGAGGCGTGGAGATATAAGGGGTTAATGTTCAGATTGATAATCCGTAGGTCCAAGAGGATGATGCGTGGCTCATAAACCCTCACTTATCAGCTCTACCAGTCACATGAAGTCTGCTTTAGGGGGTCGTGTGAGCTTTGGGAGGCCAAATGATTATTTTCAAGTGTTTTATGCTGCTGCTATTACCTATTACCAGTGCTCACAGGGCTGCGTGCATATAAAAAGGTTGCAAGGCTGTAAGGAGGACGTGAGAAGGGCTATAGCTGATGCATGACATTTCCTGGGCATTATACACAGTCTTCTGAGAGCTGTGAATGCATTCATGGACCAGGCATGATGTTCTCCAGGTTTGGAATATATCTTTAAATGCTTGCATCTATTGTTGTTAATAGCCAGTTGATAAGTACTGTAAATCCATTCAGCTGTTGTATATTTCTGATATAAACTCTTATAAACTGCCATGTAACAATGCTCAGTCTGAGAATGTAGAAGTCTGAAACGTTTCTCTTTTCTCATATGAATTTATTCAGTCAAATATATGAGAAATGAAACGTCATGATTGATTACCAGATTTGCATAAGTTTCCCTCTTGAAATTCATTATTAAGAATGCAACGTCAATGTGTTAAGTTTGATAAAATGGAACATCTATCAAACTGAGATAATTGCAGAATCTTCATACATCCGGGGAGGGTATTTTACAGTGGTATCAGAGTTGGTCTTCTTGCCAGCCAGTATGTTCAGAGTGTTCAGTTGATTTCAATCACATGAATATTTATGAATCCAGAAGACCAAGCCTACATAACATATAGAAGAAGGGAAAGGGAAGAAGCATTTGACTTATTTTTTGTAGATTCATCAACAAAAGAAGAAAACATGGGTGATAGACGTGAACCACCTGAAGGTAGCACATTGCAGATCCTCAATGACCTTGCTAGAGGTCAATAACAGGTAGTCTAGCTCCTCACTTAGTTGATGGCTGATAGAAATGACACTGGTAATAATGGTACATGAGGTACTAATGGTCATAATGGAGGCAATGGGAATGATGGAAAAAATGGAAAAGGAAGTAATACACACACTTGCTCATAGTCACACTAGGGCAGCAAGTAGAGTGACTCCTAGGCCTCTCATGCCTCAGTTTTTAAGTGGACAACCGATTGGTAATCAGGGACAAGAAGCTTAGGGTGAAGGATTCACAAACTATTTGAGAGATCAGTCCCTCAGAGATGAGTTTCATGCAGCCATGACTTTGCAGGACTTTTGTGCCATAAAATACAGGAACAGGCCTAGAGATCACAATAGGGGCCCTCAAAATCAGGACTTGCAGCGTAAGGTGGGAAAATTATCTATTCCTCAATTCGATGGCTCTAGTAAATGCACAACTAGATTGTGGGTTCAGAAGTTGGACTCCTATTTCCAACTCAACCCTATGTTAGAGTCAGAGGCTATCGAGTTTACATCTTGAGGGTGAGGCCCACGAGTGGTGGTGCCATGGGCTAGTCACATTGGGTCAAGCCAACATCACATCATATTTGGACTTCACTCAAAAGTTGATGGATAGGTTTGACCAAAAGGGCCTAGAATTGCACTTCAGAGAGTTGGCACAACTCAAGTAGAGTGGTACTGTGGATGCATATATTTCTAAGTTCCAAAGACTCTCGGTTATGGTTTTTGAGGTGTCAGAGCATAGGTTCATCATGCTTTTCATAGAGGGTCTATCCGAGCCACTACGTGGTTGGATCAAGGCTTTCAAACCGGAGTCACTATAGGATGCTATCATACGGGCACATGACATGGAGTATTTAGTGCCTAAGAGTAAATTTCCATCTAAGCGTTTCATACCTCAGAAGAACAAAGACAAAAAGCCCTTTCAGAAGGAGTGGTCCAGGAAGGACAAGTTGGATGATGAGGCTCATAGGGAGTTGCGGAGAAAGAAACTTTGTTACAATTGTGAGGAGCTTTGGGAGCCTGGACACAGATGCATGGGTAAGGGTAAGGTACATTACATTGAGGTTGTTTTTGATAGTGAGGATGATGGAGAGATTGGATAGGCATAGGGCAACGATGATAGCAGTTCTGAGAATGAGCAGCCACAAGTGGATACTAAGAGTGGTGCCATTGCTACTATCTCAGGTACTCCTACGTTTAATTGCTTTAGAGTTAGGGGATTATTATAGGGGCAACATGTTACTGTGTTGATTGATTGTGGGGCAACCCACAATTTCATTGACTCAGCCTTGGTGACTAAGAGAGGTATACCTATGGAGGATTTTGAGGGTTTCAGTGTGATGGTTGCAGATGGGTTCAACATGACTTGCACATAGAGGGTTCCTTGATTGGGTGTCACTTTGGGTAATTACACTGTTACAGATGATTTCTATGTGGTGGACCTAGGTGATACAAATGCTATTCTAGGTATATAGTGGCTTCAGTCATTGGGGAAGTATTCACAAAACTTCCAAATTATGGAGCTCAAATTCAGGGCAGCAGATGGTAAAAAGGTTGTGCTCATAGGTATGGAAAATGGTTCTCCGAAGATGGTGTCAACTAAGTAGATGGAGAGCATCTTCAAACATGGGGATGTTGCATGGGAAACAAAGTGTTTGATTACTACTAAGGAGACTCTTGACAGTGATCAACCTTACCATGTGGATATCTAGTCATTACTGGGTAAGCACAACAAAGTATTTGGAGAGATTCCTCCAAGGAGGCCACTTGATAGGGCTTTTGAGCATACCATTGAGTTGGAGGAGGGGGCTAAGCTCGTCATAACCACCCCCTATAGACATCCTAAGAAATTTAAGGATGAGATCAAGAAAGCGATTAAGAGCTGCTTGACATGGGGCACATCAAACCTAGCTCTAGTCCCTTTGCCTCTTTTGTAGTTCTGGTGAAGAAGAAAGATGGGACAATGTGGATGTTTATAAACTATCGGGCATTGAACAAGAAAACAATTAAGAATAGGTACCCTATACCAAAGATCGATGAGTTACTAGATGAGTTGCATGGGGCAATGTACTTTTCGAAGATTGATCTTTGTTCGGGGTACCATTAGATCAAGGTCTGTGAGCAAGATATTCACAAGACAAATTTTAGGTGTCATTACAGGCACTATGAGTTTTTAGTCATGCCTTTCGGTTTGACTAATGCACCTGTTACCTTTCAGTCCTACATGAATCATATTCTCAACAAGCAGTTGTGTAAGTATTTACTGGTGTTCTTTGATGATTTGCTCATATACAGTAAGACTTGGGATGACCATTTGAGATAGCTTGATGAGGTTTTGGGCGTCATGGGTGATCAACCCTTATATGCTAAGGCCTCAAAGTGTTAGTTTGGCCCTAAGGAGATTTTATACTTGGGTCATGTGATTAGTGCACAAGGTGTACAGGTTCATCAAGAGAAGATCTAGACAATCTAGAGTAGCCACCACCTAAGTCCCTTATTGAGTTGCATGGTTTCTTTGGGCTATGCAATTACTACAGGCCCTTTGTCAAGGGTTTCTCACAGTTGGGCGCACCATTGCCAGATCTCACGAAGAAGGGGGATTTCAAATGGTTAGAGGAGGCACATAGAGCTTTTGATAAGCTTAAGGAGGTGATGAGCAGTTGTCCTGTACTTGCACTTCCAAATTTTACACAACCATTTGTTTTGGAGTGTGATGATCGGGTGAGGGCATAGGAGTAGTGTTGATGCAGAACCAACATCCGATTGCATTTGAGAGCCGTAAGTTGAGGGGGCCTAAGAGACTGTATTCTATTTATGATAAGGAGATGCTCGCCATAATGCATGCATTGGCGAAGTTCAGGAAGTACCTTGTAGGTGGGAGGTTCGTGGTGAGGACCAACCACAACAGTCTTAAGTATTTCCTAGAGCAGAAGGATTTGAATGAGAGACAACAAAAATGGGTGAGAAAAATACAGGCCTACGATTTTGACATTGAGTACGTGAAGGGAAAGAAAAAAATTGTTGCAGATGCTCTCTCCAGGAAACCAACAACTTGCTCCCTTACAAAGATTTTAGTAGATTAGAAATCTCATCTATTGGTGGAGTACTCCAAGAACAAATTTTCTTGCGAGTTGATGGATGGATAGGTCCAGGATGATCGTTATAGGGTAGTGGATGATATCATCTTCCACAAGGACAAGATTTATTTAGTGCCGGAATCCAAGATCAAGGAGAAAATAATGAGAGCTACACACGACACTCCTTTGGCAAGCTATTAGGGTTATTTTAAGACATACTGACAGGTTAGAGAGAGGTTCTCTTGGAAGGGCCTCAAGGATGATGTATTACGGTATGTGAGAGAGTGTGTGACTTGTTAGTAGAACAAGTCAGAGCATACTCATCCGACGAGGTTATTGCAGCCATTATCCATTCCTGAGTAGAAGTGGGAGAGTATTTCGTTGGACTTCTTCACTGTTTTACCCAAGGTTCATGGTAGAGACTGCATTTATGTGGTGGTAGATCGAGTGACTAAATTTGCTCACTTCTTTGCTATTTCTTCTGAGTACAAGACATTGTAGGTGGTAGAGTTGTTTTTTAGAGAGGTCTTCAGACTTCACAGGTTGCCAAAGTACATATTCAATGATAGGGACAACAGGTTCTTGACTGCATTTTGGCAGGAGCTGTTCAAATTGGCAGGTACTAAGTTGATTCTGAGTACGAGTTACCACCCTTAGACAGATGGCCAGATTGAGATAGGAAATAAGTGGGTTGAGGGGTATCTACGTAATTATGTTTCGAGACAGTAGAGAGAATGGATTAAGTGATTACATTTGGGGGAGCATTGTTATAACACCACCTACCACATGTCGATTGGTATGACACCCTTCCATGCATTATATGGATATGATGCACTATCATTTTTGGATTTGGCTTTTTGGGATAACAAGGCTCCTAAAGCCAAGGATTGGATACAAGAGAGCCAAGATATTCTCAAGGCTCTTAAGGAGAACTTATAGGTGGCACAAAATCAGTAGAAGACCTATGCAGATAGGCACAAGGTTGAGCACAATTTTGAGGTGGGAGATTTGGTTTTCCTACAATTGCAGCCCTACAAGCAGTCTTCATTGAAGAGAAGTGGTGCTGAGAAATTGAAGCCACGGTTTTATGGTCCATACAAGATTACCAAGCGAGTGGGGGAAGTGGCCTATGAGTTGGAGTTTCCAGAGAACAAAAAAATTCACAATGTCTTTCACGTTTCATGCCTCAAGAAGGCACTGGGGCAGTAGGTTACTTCATCAGTAGAGTTGCCTCCGTTGGATGAGGAAGGGCATTTGATTTTGGCTCCTGAGGAGATTGTTAATTCTCAAGAGAGGAGATTGAGGAATAGGGTGATTAAGGAGTATTTGATCAGGTGGAGAGACTTGCTAGTTGAGGACACAACTGGGGAGGGGGAGTAGATACTGCAACATCCCAATTTATAGTTGCTTGAGGGCAAGCAATCTCGGGAAAGGAGGACTGTAATATCCCCTTCTCAGTGATCACCCAAGAGGACATTTTAGCCTATTTAATTCTCGTAGACTAAGGTCAAGAAAAAGGGGAATTAATTTATTTAATTGTTTAATTATACCTGGCGGGAAAAGTAAACTTAAAAAGGTAATGTTAAATAATACTTTAAATGTTTATAAAGTGACTTTTGGAGATATATTAAAAAGTAACTTAATAAAGTCACTTTATTATATTTTGAGTGGGAAATTAAAGTGGGGGATTTAAAAGTGATTTTCAAAGCTCATTTTCTCTATGCTTGGTTTTATTTCTCACTTTCACTTTTGGAGAGCTCTCGAAGTTCTTGGTCTTGGGGTCAAGGAAACCCTAGGGCATCCAGTTTTAGTGGTGAAACGATTCCACCCAAGCTGGTTTGTGGAGGATATCATTTAGGTCTTCTACTTGGATGATATTTGCAATTTTGTAAGTCTCCTATGGAGACAAAATTGCGGCAATATCAATTAGTTGTGGATCTAATATCAATCAGTTGTGAATCTATTGCAAGGGTTTGTTTGGTGACTGGAGTTTAGGATATCCCTCCTGAGCTTTTCCTACATATTCTATTGGTTGGATGAGATGTGGCGTACAGGTTCTTGAAGAATATATTAGTCAGTTTGGATGCCTTAACCTTGCTATAACTTAGAGGTCAAAGTTGCTGAGTGTGGCAGAATGGTTTCTATAGGGGTCGTTGGACAATATTGAGCTTGGATGTGGAGTTTCAGGTAGAGGCATGGAGATATAAGGGGTTAATGTTCATATTGATAAGCCGTGGGTCCAAGAGGATGATGTGTGGCTCATAAACCCTCGCCTATCAGTTCTGCCAGTCATGTGGAGTCTACTTCAGGGGGTCGCATGAGCTTTGGGAGGCCAAACGATTATTTTCAAGTGTTTCATACTGTCACTATTACCTATTACCAGTGCTCAGAGGGCTGCGTTGCATATAAGAAGGTTTCAAGGCTGTAAGGAGGATGTGAGAGGAGCTGTAGCTGATGCGTGAAATTTCTTGGGCATTATACAGTCTTTTGAGAGTTGCGAATGCATTCATGGGCTAGACGTGATGTTCTCCAGGTCTGGAATATATATTTAAATGTTTGCATCTATTGCTGTTAATAGCTAGTTGATAAGTATTGCAAATCCATTCACCTGTTGTATGTTTCTGAGTATAAAATCTTATAAACTGCCATCAAATAATGCTTAGTCTGAGAACGTAGAAGTCAAACGTGTCTCTGTTCTTATATGAACTTATTCAGTCAAATATATGAGAAATGAAATGTCGTGATTATTTACCAGATTTGCATAAGTTTCCCTTTTGAAATTCATTATTAAGAATGCAATGTCAATGTGTTAAGTAACAAGTTTGATAAAATGTAACATCTATCAAATTGAGATAATCGCAAAAACTTCATACATTCGGGGAGGGTATTTTACATATCCATACATCTGGGTAAAATACTAAAAATACACACATATATTCAGGTCTCTAATGTCAAAATGAAAATTATGATTGCTAAACTAGGAAACAATTCACATGATTGACACATTGAAATGGGTAGATGGAGCCAACCAAAGACTTTATGGGAACAAAGAATATTTATAACAATATTAAGCTCAATTGCATAGACAATTAGAATCATCATCTAGTACCTGAAACGTTAAATCAAAACAATCAAACAAAGCATGGAGAATTTATCACAAAGATGATCAACAATATTATGTCTAAATAGATATATTTTGATAGGTCTTACGAACCAATTTGGCCTAAAAGACATTAAATTCATCATATGTACAGATACAAATACAGATTAGTGACAGTT
Source organism: Sequoiadendron giganteum (assembly GCA_007115665.2). NCBI lineage: Eukaryota > Viridiplantae > Streptophyta > Pinopsida > Cupressales > Cupressaceae > Sequoiadendron > Sequoiadendron giganteum. The sequence goes on from CM021103.1 coordinate 301,997,814, forward strand.
GTAATGTCGAGATGCTTTTTGGTGCATTCCATCTCCCATCATGATATATCATGGCAATGATGTCAGCTTGACTAGAACAATTGCATAGCTGTGATCATGAGTAGGTGATATAAGTGTGTTTTGGGTTCATTCCTTTGGCACTCAAGCACTTTGTACTTTGTTGTCTCATGTTTGCCCTCTAGAGATGTATTATTTAGGTTCGCTTAGTCCCTCTTAACCATTTTTGAGTCTACACATAATTTTCAATCAAGACTAAACTTGGGTGAACTATTCAACTTTACTTGAGAATGCCATTTAGTTGTTTTTACATTAGTGTAAGTTTGTCTATTCAGTTTTTGTCAATACCATTGAATGTCTTGAAATTTAGGCCAAATTTTCGTTATTCCTTGATAAGAATGGACTTCATCAAAGGATATACTTGTTCCTAACATAAGTTTGAAGATAGAATAGAGGAAAATTTTCTATCACTATAGATTTGAGGCATTGCATCCTATTTGATGTGCTATAGTTTCTTCATCTTTCTATACTTATCCTTTAGCTATTAAATCTTGTGATGTGGATGCTCAAATTCAACAATTAAGTCCTTTGTGTCAGAGAGTTCCCCACAAGTAAGTGCCAATTTTCATACTTTATTTATATCAATATATGGTATTGCATGCTTTGTTCACTTTCATTTGGCAACACATATTATCCACTTATTGACCCTTTGAGTGTACACTAAGAGGACACCCGTTTTTATTAAATCATAGAGGTTTACCTAAGCCATCAAATATATATATACATCCACACTAGACATGATATGACTTAAAGAAGTGATTGGTAACATGAAGGATAAAAGTCATAAGAGAGATATTGAAGATGCTTACTAATCAAAACATACCATGAACATGGATATATGAAGATGTTGGATGATGGAGCAAATTTTTTTTATTGCTCCTTGTGCATAAGGGCTACTTGACATGAGTAACCGTACTAGAACAATTAGGAAATATTTCTCTTGATCATGACCATTACAATGAAGAGTTTATCATGACCACCGGATTGAAGAGCTTTGTTATTAGGTTCTATGGGAACCCTAGCTAAACTCGAACTAGTTTGATGTAGGTTCAGTTTGGGTTTGCCTAGGGCCTTGCCTTAGGCCTCTAGATTTGGCCTAGGTACTACATGTATGTGGAAAATATTTTGAGATAATTTCCACACCTTGTGACTTCTTGGGGTCATACTAGAGCAAGTGGGAAAGTCTTAGTTAAAGAACCAAAGAAAGACCTAAACTTGGGGCTATAGGACTAGACACTGAGAGCAAGCATGAATCCTATTAGGCAAATTCAAGTTAGCTTGGTGAATGGAAGAAGTTTTGTCTAAATTTCTAGGAGTTTGAGTTCACTAGGTGGATTTAATGGCTTCACCATGCTTTGTGGCCAAATAGGATCAATTGCAAGGGTCTTGATCAATAAGTAACATAAAGTAACTAAAGTCAGGACCAAAGACCTACAAATAGATCAATGATGCTCTTGGTTCTCTAGTTGTGCTTGTTCACGGTGCAATGGGAATATAACAATGGGAGCCATTCTTGGAAATGTTTGTTGAGGGTTTGTCATCTAGGGTGGAGGATCAAGCCTTGATGCCAATTGTGGAGTTGGAGTTTTCAGCTGTTCTATGAACTCCTCATGTTGTTCAAGGAGTAAAGCCAAAGGAGGACGGATAGCACCTTCTTGCCACTACTTCATAATGTTAAGATGGATCATGAATGTGTAGGGATGAAATGACAATGACTAACCGATGTATTGATTTTATAAGTTTTCCAATGTTTTTGTATTTTTGATGTTTAGGATGTTCACTAATACTAACTTGTTTAACAAAAAAAAAAATTGCCAAGATGAATGCAACCAGGATATGTGCCATGTCTTAATTCGAATTTCCTATATGATATTCTAGACCATAGTTGGAAAACTCGAACTCGCAAAAACTTGGCAAACCTAAAATTTGCGACTTGGCAAAAAATTCAGCAACTTAAAAAATTGCTTAAATTTCTTTATAGACGCATTTTTTTGTAAAATTTAATGACAAAATATATCCAATGAGTACAAAAGTGTTTTCTATTAAATTTGATTCATTTGAATACAAATTGAGTACAAAATCGCATCATCATGCGGAATTCTGATACAATAGTTAGCTGACAACTATTATGAATATATGATGATTGCCTTTGAAAATCATCATCATATTTCATAAATTGCATATTACAAATTTTACATCTCTCTCTCCCCTAGTCTAGTGAAAACTTGGGGGAGGTTTTAATCCTTGCACTCCGTTGCAGCTCTTCGCTCAACATTGAAGGATATAGTTGTGGCTCTGACTCAACCAAATCAATGACCTCCTTTTATTTGTTGTCTACCTTTCTTGTGCAAAGCTGAAGGTTATGTTGTATTTTATAGTAATAATGGCATTTGAATCTTTGATATTGATAGTATGATACTTCATCATTGATCAATGATATTATGATAGCGATAAAGATAATTGTCTAAGTTGTCGATTCTAGTCTCCACTCCCAAATCCCATCATTGTAATCAAATTTCTTATATGAAAAAAGATCATAATAACTAGTGGGGCTCTAGGAGTGGAGACCCCAATGGTGTTGAAGGGCAATATCCCTCATGGGGGTCTAGGGGTAGCACCCTTAGCAAGGTTGAGGGTAGTGCCCCTTGTGGGGGTTTGGGGGCAACGACCCCAACGGGGTCGAGGGGCAATGCCCCTCGTGGGGGTATGGGAGCAATGCCCTTAGTGGGGTTAAGGGGAAGTGCCCCCACCGCCAAGCCCAAATTAAGGCCTTTGAAACCACACAAAACCTCATGTCGCACACCATTTTCACAATTTTGTCACTTAAGGAGAAATTAGGTATTTGGCACATTTTTTTGTGAAAAATATTTTCTCACCAAGTGCTGCGAGAGAAGTGTGAGGATTGTTCATGCATTTATAGGGAAAAACTGTGACCTTTTTGACTATTTTTCCACTTTTTTCTTCATTTTTTTTCGTGTTTTGCATATTGAATGAGTTTGGAGAGTTTTTTTTGTCAAACTTGCCAAGTTTCTAGTGAGTATTCACCAATAAATTGGTGAGTACTCACCAGAAACTCGGCAATTCTTTTTGGCGAGTAAATGGTACCAAAACTCGCCCTTCGTTTGGCTCGGCGAGTATGCCATCTATGTTTTAGACATGCTATCTCACCAAATTTAATGTATTAACCTTTACAATTTCAGATAAAATAATAAAAGTAGACAATACAGGAGATAAAGCAAACAAAGTTATAGTTATTAAGATGATATAATGATAATGATATAGTTACATATGTAAACTAGCTCTAACAGTACAACTCTAGATGTCTAGGATGCTGATATGCAAGCAAAGTTATTTACCAATGATCTAATAAAATTCAGCAATCTATGAATGCTCAATGGAAACTTAATAAGTTAATTCAAAATTGATATACTGCTGTCCTAGAAACCTGATACAGGAATTGGCAATCAAGAACATTTGTTCAGGTCCTTATTCACTTTTTGAACATAATGTGAAAAATATTCTTCTAGGAAGTTTTTGTCACTCATACTTTGCCATTTTTCACTAAATGAATTTTTGAGAGTGGCATGCAAAGGGAAAGCATGTGCTTGGGAAGCTTTTGCCACTCACTTTTGGCTCTAGCTATAAAAGCACATGCTTTTTGTGACATCGCCATTTTATGACACTTAGTAAATTTTCACTTTTTCTTGGCAAACATGTCAAATATAAATTTTCACTTTTTCTTGGCAAACATGTCAAATACGCTTGTGGAGGGTTTGAAACATGGCACAGTGAATTGAAGCACACACTTTTGTGGTCTTGACTATTTTTTGGTAATTAGTCAATTTTTTAGTCTTGGCAAAGCGCATCCTAGGAATAATCTTGGCACTTTATCTTATACTTGGTCAATTTCTCACTATTGACCATGACTTCAAGACTTGACATTCATCCATCAACTTGAAAAAGATAATCAATGCATTCATAGAATAATGGATTTCACCTATGACATACAAAAACGATGAAGGAATAACCTGACACATGATACCTTTACATCTCAGACTGACAAAAAGACTGGTAAGATTTGCAAAATGGACCCCAGTAAGCAAAGTTTCGTAGCAATGCAACATAAAACTATTTATTGAATTAGAAGGTTTGCAAAATAGACTTAGTTTCAATTCACATAGGATTGTGTTGCTGATTTTTGTTATGTCAATTTTTCCTAACTAAAAATCAAATAGTTTGAACCTTTCTTAAAGTAACTTGTCATTTATCTTATCAAAAAATATTTTACCTTAGATCTATTTTGAAAATGTTATTATATTTTATGTTCATGAGGCATTAATCAGTACAATAAGAATTAGAAACCTATAAAGTCATTCATCCAAGAATCAGGCCCAAGAAGTTATTGAACCTACCCTTTTGCATCAAGCAATAATTGTTTGCGTTGAGTATTGTTTTTCCATAATAGAAAAACACACAACTTAAGCAAGACAGGGTCTTTGCTTCCTTACGATCTTTGGGAATTCATAGGGGAGGGGAAGATATAGCAAATAGTGTTCTTATTTGTGTAAACATTTCCTCTTATCCTGCAAGATCAAATTTAAAGGGACCAAGTAGAGTAATTGTGAGCTCTGTTTGCAAATGTATTTCTTAGAGAAATTCCTGATAATGTGCATAAAAGAACAAATTTTCTAATCAATTTGCTGTTAATTAATTTATTTTGTTTCTGACTGTTTCACTATATTCACTGTTAAACTGATTAGTTCTAACATAAACTCATCTTACATGGAGACTGGGTGTGAATGGGAATTGTATTTTGAATTTCTAAAATTTGATCTTTTGAGAATGGTTAAAATGTGGACACCTGATGTCTTGTTACTAAGCTTCATCTGAACATCACAATCTGCTAGAATATCATTTGGTTACAATAGATTTTTATTTGAATTAAATCTGTATAATACTCATGTATTGCTTGTTTTTGCTAGATCTCTGGCAGCGTGGACTGTCATTATACTACCTGAACAGGTTGTGTTAAATTTTAATCCATGCTGGACATTTACGTGGATAATTAAAATAATTTGAATTTAATGTACTGCTGGGTCAATCAATTTGCTTTTATTACTTTGTGCTTATTATCTTTTTTGTTTGTACAGGTATGAAGAAGGAGCAAAACAGTTTAGGGATGATGTTGCAGCTAATCCCAACGATACTGAAGAATCAATTTGGTGTTTCCTCTGTGAAGCTCAACTATATGGAGTTGATGAAGCACGGAGACGCTTTCTTGAGGTAGCTTGATTCTGTTTTTATTTATGATGTATGAATGTGCGCTAATGTGTTCCTACTAAATAATGAGAAAATAACATTTCTCGAAAGAACTTGCTGTACATTGTTAACATAGAGAACAACTGTGAAAACTAACTTGAAAGAATAACATGAAATAACATTGATTATAATGAAATTTTTATTCCCATCCTTATAAGAAACAAGGAATAAGATTATAATAATCATCTAGTCAGAGTTAACTAGATTTAAAAATCTTAGATTATAATATATCCATAGATGAAATTGTTTATTAAGTCAGCTAATGATTATTTTTGGCGATATTTCTTTTGGATGGTTCTTCACTAAGTATAAGGAATTGTACCGTGTTAGATAAAGCAGCGTGCAAGCTTCAGTTAGGTTCCCAAATTTGGGATTCAGCAGTACACATATGCTATTGGTATTATACTTAAGTTAATATATCACCTGATGTCAATGTGTGTGTATCATTTAATAACAACTGACATGGTTTTTTATCCTTGGATGAATAAAGAGATAAAGAGAATATTTCATAGCTTTGTCATCTGAAGTACTATTCATTCCAGCTGATGGCTTTTACACTTTTCAAGAAATAAAATCTTGGCTATACTAGTCAAAACTTATAAATTGTAAATAAAATCAGAAGGAAAAAAGTTATCTAACACTAACATTTGACTGGATTTTCTAACTTGAACAATTCCTTAAACTACTAGTGGATTGTACATAGTATGACATGAATTCAAAATGCATCTCTTGAAATTCATACTAACTAATTTTCAGAGGATTGAAATTGGTCACGTGTAATTACCCCCTCTTCAATAAATTCATGTAGCAAAATTGAATGTTCATTCCATTTCTTTTCGACGAGCTAATTCCGATCTATTCCAATCCCTTTGGTCTCATTTTTCTCCAAGTATAAAGGGTTTTGTGTTCAAGTTTCTGTGTGAGCTTTTTGTCAGGGTTTAAAACTTCCCCTTACCATCATGTCTTTCACCTGAACTTCGATCTCTGACCAGTGGTAAGAGTCATGAAATATCTCTGACTTCCGAACTTTGACTTTCTTGCTTTTTTGTCTTATTCTCATCACCTACCTCTTTGCATGACTTAACTACCATTAATGGCCCGTTTTGAAGCTGCAGCTCTTTGAAGGAGGATTTTCCCATCTAAGAAAACAATGTTAATATTTTATAAGGTACATCTAACTATATGTTGGCGTAAGAACTAACACCTCTGGAGTGTAAGTTTGTATAGACAGCTATGCACACTGCGTAATGAGTGCTCTTCAAATTAGGAGGGGAAGCTCCCTCGTTGTGCTGGAATGCATGGAAAAGAAAAGTAAACTAAATCCTATCTTTTTGTTCTCAATTGGTAGAGGCACAAGGTTAAGAAAACCTAGAACGTTGCAGCTAAGGATTTTCTGGTTTCACAGATCTTATAACTACAACTAAGCTAATCTCTTTAAATCTATCCAGTTTCTTCAAGAAAACAGAGCATGAGGAAATGGAGCAAGAATGGTTTTTATACGATAAGCTGGGTACAGATTTGCAACATGAATGCAAGGTGGGCACAACTATCTACTCGGCTGAATAAGCTTATTATCACACACATCATACGATAAGCTTTTACGAATTATCAACATGAAGGCAAGGCGGGCACAACTATTTGCTCAACTCGAATAGGCTTATTGATAACAAAACACAAAAGATAGCCAACTAGGATAGAAAATTGCACAGGGGAGACATGCGCACAATTTACAATCGAACTAGCCACTATATCTAACTAAGGCAAGCATTCACCATAATAATTGCATGGAACCCGAGTGGCATAACAATTCATTATCAAAACAAACGCTCATGAACAGATACAAAAAGACAATATTACAGGCAAGGTGGGCACAACATATATTAATCTCTCTTGCAAAAGTTCCTTGAACAGATACAATAATAGCAATACTATAGGCAAGGTAGGCGCAACATGTATGCTATCAAGCAAAAGTTCTAATTTACAAGGGTGAACCAATCTTGAGAATAGGCATGTTGCCGACAGCGCAACAATTCTCTATTACAAGGAAAAGCTAATTACAAATGAGCTGAAAGCTCTTATGTATAGACATCAAAGGTGTAGGCAACCCTAAAATCAGCTTGAGTCAACTTAAAGTCTCGTAGCATGCGAGATCTTTATTCTCTAAAACCTAATTGAATGAAACTACACCGTTAACTGGAAAGATACCATCAGTTAACTGAAACAAGACTCAACAAAATGGACATGTGCAACATGCACACCCTTATTGAAATGAAACTAACTAATAACTCCAACTATACAAAGATGATTCCAAGAAAGACATGGCGTGTAGAAAAGGAACGAGTTAACTCGGAAAGAGACATCGAGTTTAACTCCTGTGTCTAATGTCTATCTTGGAAAAGGTGGGACACCCTGAACTGAAGTTCACTGGCCTTGATCTCGTACAACTAACCCCTCCACAAGGTTAGTGACTGCATTATCATCTAGAGGTCGTCACATGTCTCAATTGTCAATTCACTGCTTGTCAGCAATTCAAGCAAAACCTGGAAATCTCTGCACACTTAAACTGGCACTTCACTCACTGGTAACTCTGGCAGCTCTGCAACTGAAGTGATGGCCACTATTTCTTTTGCAGCTTGACGCTTCTCACGTTTTTCTCAATGGAAGAGTGTTGCATGATGAAACCGCGAAGTTTGACTACGAATTCTCTGGTTGTGAGAAATGCAAATGAACTTGCTGCATACGCAGAAACCCAACGGTATCAACCCTCTAAACTAGCCTTGGAAGACAATTAGCTATACAAGGCATGAAACCATGTGTACTTGAGTGACTACGCCTGCCAACCTTTTGGATGCACTTGATACAAATCGGTGTCAGCTTTTTTGATGAAAACATGAATTAAGACTAACTTGGTCTTGAATTCAGTTTGTGTGAACTGCATTCGGAAAAACTTGCCTGTTGACTGTGAACACGGCTACGTTCTGACAACTTCTCTGGAAAACCAAAAATCACTCCAGATGAGGCTAAAAATACCCTGTCGAAGGGCAATTTTCATGAAAAATTCTAAGACGTGGGTTTTGTGCAGAATCAAATTCTAAGATGATCTACGATGTTATAAATTTGGAAAAATGTGATTTAGGCTTGCATGCAAAAGGTTTTCGGTTGAGATTTGAATTGGCAGTTAGGGGCAATGGGGGCAATTTTTCCTGCGAAAATATGGAACATGGGTTTTGTGTAGAAATGAATCCTAAAACAACCCAGATCAACAGATTTGCGAAAAAACGTGATTTAGGCCCACATGCAAAGAAAATTCTGGAAAAAAGCACAGTGCTCTAGAAAAGAGGCAGCGGGGCAATTTTCACAAAATAATCTAAGACATGGGTATTGTTGTTGATGCTAACATACTCGAACCCAGATGATGCTTTTTTGAAAAATTTGCCGTTTTCTTTGACATGCGAAGAAAATCTAAGACGAGAATAGAGGAAAATAAGACAAAAGAATAGAAGTTTTATTTGTTTGTTTTCTCTTTTTTTCTGTAAAAATTCAATTAACTAATACATGCAAACTAATTTTAGCCAGTTATGAATAAAAATAGGTTTACCAGAAGTCGACTTGAAAAGAGTTCAACTGAAGATCTAAATTTAGTAAACTGAAAACTCTCCTCATGCGCACTTCTATTTTTGAATTTAAAAAGTCAACCTTTCACTTTAGGCGTCCTTCCATACTTAAGACATTTTTCTGAAAATTTGAATCTAAAAACCTTGAATGAAGCTCACGTTCGATCATTGATTTTGATTGACTGCCGCGTTAGATCAACTGGTTGACAGTTCCGTTGAAGAGCAGGACCAAATCTGACAAGAAGATTCCTTGAGGTGATAATCCAAAATTCATCAATCTGAGGCCTCAAAAAGATGGGCGCCCTTGGCCTCTAGGGGCGCTTTTTGACCTTAGTGTTAAAATATTTTCAGGCATTTTCATTATTTTCACTGATAACTTGACCTCATTTCACTTGATGTTTCTCGGTACTTGGCAAAACTTCAGAACATGCTGACTGGTTCACTACGGAGCAGGCTGAATTCTGAGCAAGGGCTCTTGGAGAGCACTTCGTATAAAAACATCATCTGACCTTCCTAAATCATGGGCGCCCTTGGCCTCTAGGGGCGCTTTTCCCAACCAATGTTAGCCATTTTTGCAACTGGCTAAAAACTACTAATCTTCCGGCTGTAAGTTGCCAAGACATCTTCTAACCTGGCTGAGACAAGCAATAGAAAGCTGGAGCTGACATAGACAAGACGAGCATTTGAAATCATCAAACAAACTCCTTTAAAGGCTTCAAAACCTTGGGCGCCCCTAGCCTCTAGGGGCGCTTTTGTCTTTTCTGAACAGTTTCTGATCAAGTTTGAAACCTCAAGTTTGACCATTGATGATGGCAACATGGCAACTTAGATTCACTTGCTGACAGATGCGTTGCGGAGCTGGAACAAAAATGGAAACAAACTTCCTGGGTGTCACTTGATCAAAAGCCTCCATGTGAAGCCTCAAAAAGATGGGCACTCTTGGCCTCCAGGGGCGCTTTTTTTGACTCCAGAGTTAGTCAATTTTGCATTTCCCTCGTTCTGCATTGAGTCCTTGGTTTTAGGCGATCTACTCCTCCGTTGGACTGGCTGGTTGGCTCATTACGAAGCTATCAGGAATCTGGAGAAGTCATCTTGGAAGAGATAAGTCACAAAAAGTTGATTAAAGCCTCCAGAATGATGGGCGCCCCTAGCTCAAAGTTGCGCTTTTTCATTCCAGACTTAGTCAATTTTACAGTATCTTCACCTCGTTGAAAAACCCCTCCGAGGCGAAGTAACTTTTTGGACGAAACTTGCCATAGAAACATCACCGAAGCGTTTTGAGCTTAGCTGTCGACACCTGGTACCTGGCCATTTGCCAATGATGAGTTTAGAAACCTAACTTCTCACTTGAAAAAACGAAAACTACCCACTAGGCTTAAACTGAGTTTTAACTGATTCCGACTTCACCATTGTGATCATGAAGCAAAATAAGCCAATCAAAACAAAGTTCAGCCAATTTTGACAAGTTTCAATTTTTAGGGTTTTGGACCTAAAAAATAGGGGTCCAGAAACCCTAATTTTCAATTTTTTCAAATTTTGCCAATATCTCCGTGGCATGACACTGACTCAAAGCCCATACTTGAATTACCCAAAAACTATGTTTTGACATCATTTTAACAAGGTTTAGACCATTTTAAGCAAAATGCCTTAATGAAGCAAAAAATTTGTTTTGGGTACAACACTATACTTGCAGCATCCATGGTGGTGAACAACTACGTTTCATTTAATGTGGTGGTTGGAGCCTACAGCCCTTGGACCATCATGATTTCTTATCCATTGTTTTGGGAAAGAACTCTATTCGCTCACCAATCGTCATGCTATTTTTGGCTGGATGCCTGTGGGAACTTTCATTTGATTGTTTTCATTTAAAAACCCTAGCCGACATTGCTTAGAGCATGTGTTGTTCAGAGTGTCAAGTTTGGCAATGAAAACTTCAAAATTCGTTGATGAAGGGCTGGTTGTCAAAAGAGGATTGAAGGGCTTCAATGTAATTGTCGTTGATGGATTCACCCTCCCCTTGCCTAAAGGTAACTTGACAACTTTATTTAGCCTTGGGAAATCATAAGATATGTGATGATTTTTATGTTGTGGGATTGGGAGAAATGGACATGCTCATTTAAACCAAGAATGTGTTTCCCTACTCATTGGGGTTGAGCATAAGATCTGGTAAATTCATCTTCCCACACATCTTGAATAGTGGAATAATACCACTTTGTTCTCCATTTCCATGGTGTTAGAAATTAGGATCTTAGGATACTAATCATTATAAACAAAATATAATATAAATAAAACAAAAATCATACAAACATAGATTTTACACATTACACAAGATATACATGGGGAAACCCTTTCAGGTAAATAACCCCATAAAACATCATTTTATTAAAACATTTACAAAAAATAGTTTATTAAAAAAATAGTTTAGAGATGGGGACACTCCTCTACATACTTCCACATGGCCAATAATACCTCATGTGCATAGTGATATAATTCACTATAAATCTCCAAATTCACACTCTCAAATGAGAAAGAACCTCCTTAAATATAGGAGAAAGGGTGGCAAAATACCTTAAGGGTTGGTCGCTCCTATTCAAAGCAACCATTCATAAATAATTAATAATCTAATATTTATTAGATTATTAATTATTAAATGGTATATGCTTTATAACATAAGATTTTATAACCTTATATTAGAACAACATATAAAAGTATAAGGGTATGACCCTTAATAACATTATATTCTAATACTCCTTAATGTTAACAGGGCATCACATGTCAATTTCTAAAAAAGAAAAAATGAAGTACCCCAGTAACATAGGTCTTCTTTGACAGCGATAAAAAAGGACACAAATTTAAATGCCAAAATGAAAACCATGTACTTTGGATTACATGAAATTCATCTTGTCATAATTTATAATCCCAATGTTTTTAAAAAATGCTATATATAGGAGGTCTTATAAATATTTTTATTGGAGCATAGGTCTCCTCAAATCAGCCTCACCCTAGGTTCATTACATAGTGCCATTAGGTCTTAATATAATACAATGTTTTTACAATGGAATATTTACAAAGAGAAGATTTTCCAATATGTCCAAAGAACTCATAAAAATAATGCCTAGAGGTCTTATGTTATGCCTGTTAGGTATTACATCTAGGATTTAGCCACTAGGTGGTGTCGTTGACATGCACACTTTGCCTCAATGACATCACCTAAGTCCAAGCATTGATCTAAATTTGGAGCAGATAATGCCTAGAGGTCTTTATTATGCCTATTAGGTCTTACATCCAGGATATAGCCATAAAGTGGTGTCATGCACACTTTCCCTCAATGACATCACCTAAGGCTAATCACTACATAGAGGTTTGATGTATGATGGCTGAGACTCCAATCTATTTCTTCTTGATCATAGTATACCACTTGATATTTATGATGGAATACTTTCCATTGAGTGAATTGCCCATGATCTTCAATATGCTTTTCTCTCTCTTTCTCTCTTGTTTAATTTGGAAATAAGAGTTTTTGGTAAAGATTAAAATAAATCCAGTTATTATATGTATAGTAATATGGTAATTTTATTACTATCCAATTGAAACTCTTCCATAAATATTCAAAGCCACATTGATTCTTTTGCAGGTACTTTTATATTTTATCCTTTTGATTAATAAACCATAGAAAATAGATTTTTTAAAGTATTATTCCATCCATGTAATAGCACCTACACCATTTATTTTGAAGACAGTCTATGGTAGATTTCCTATAAATAGAATTACAAGAATATTTAGTAACACAATAATCGGGTGTTATGGCGTAAAATTTCCTATAATATTACCTCACTTTAGCCTTATAAATCCGACAATGCAAAAATCCGCCACCTTTGCCTCACCTTTCACATGTGCCTTTGTCATTTTCCATCGGTGAGGGAATTTTTGTCGGGGACTCCCGCGCACTATGTAGACGTCTACACGTTGCATTGGCATCCTGACAGGATTCCTAGGTCAATGGACGTTGGAGGCGTTACATTCTTTGCCACCCTGCGAATTGTAACGTCCCCTGCGAACCTTGACCGCCCGAAAACGTCCTCTTACCTCCAAAAAGCATTTTTGAACTTCATTCTATCAATTATATCAACACTCTCTCAATCCTATCACTCTCATTCTCTCAACCTTTCACTCTTGCTCTTCTTACTTCACACTCTACACCATTTGCTGCTTCTACACCATTGTCTATTGCAGGTTGTCAAGCTTCATACTATCAGCGTGGTTGTCTTGCTCTCTTCCTTCCTCTCTTGGCTTCTCCAAGCACGTAGAAAGGAGGGTATTGCATTCATTTACTTGCATTGTCTTTCTTTATAGAATAGCATTTCGATTGTCTTTGCATTCTATAATCTGTCTATCTCCATTTCTTCATCATATTTCTCTATGTTGTGGTCTATTGGCTATCCATGGAGGTAGAAATACCAAAATGAGGGTTTGACTAAGGCAAACTCCAAAACACAACCACAACACTTTTTTTTTGCCATGTGTGTATGTACATTTTGTTCATGAGGAGCTTGCAGGAGGCTAGACCTTCTATAAGTTCGGTTTCTTCTTCCTTTCTCTTGTCATTTCGTCATTAGATAGTTTAATTTTTTAAGTTATAGTATTCTTGTTGTTTCCTGTCATTTCATGCATTTCTTTATTTACCATTAAATTGTTGGATTAAGGATCTTAGGGTGTCAAGCCCCAGTGAGTTTCAGTCAGTGAACTCTTCTCTCTGTTCGTACGAGATTCTAACCGCCTCTGAGATGACAGTGCAGTGCGCTGTCATCTGTCTCTCGCATGGGCATCCTCTAGCCGAGAGCCAGTTAGTTTACAGTTTGAGACCCCTGCGATCTGTTTACCCGTTTCTCGAAATCCTCCATCAGAAAACATAAAAAAAGTAGAGCTTAGCTTTCCCTTCCTTTTCAGCCTATTTCCTTGAGGTAGTCTTGAGGTAGTTGAGGGAAATTTGCTCCTTGCGGACTCTTCTCAGTCCTAGAGACATGAGAGTAGAAAATCCCCTCTACATTTTAGTGAGACCGATGTGAACTTTCTCCTTTTCATTTTTGTGTGTAGAAAATTTCTCTCGGGTCTTGGGTGTTTTATAGTTTAGAGTGTCGTGAAACTTTATGAGCTTCACAACCCAATCTACAACCTCCGGATTCGTTGTCAGAAGAAGTCTTCAACACATAAGAATGGAATCTAGGAAGGTCACTCTTGGTCAAATCGGTCCCTCTTTTGATGAAGCGGTTTCAGGGTTGTCTACTGGATTTTATAGTCCCTTTAGGGGAGCTATCACTCATATTCCTACCTCCCCTATTTCTCCTTCAACTTCTTCTGTGGAGGAAGAAGTTGCTCTTGAGGTTCTTGTGGAGCAGCTCCTTTCCCTAGAAAAGAGGCTTGAGGATTTTGAACAATATTTGGCAAAGGATAGTAGTCTTGCCCAAGCAACTACTATTGTTAATAGATTGAGGATCATGTTGGACAAGGATCAGAGAGGTATAGAACTTCTCTGAGGTATCAAAGACATTGTAGTTACCAACATCCTAGCCTATAATTTTCACTTGGGTGTTACCCAAGATGTTGGCTTTGATACCGCTGCGAAACAACTGGAAGTCTCAATGCATAGAGTGTCAGTGTATATGGCTAAGACAGGTCCTTCTGTCAACACTGCCTCTGTGCCTGAGTAGACCCACACTATCAAAGTAAACAAGGTACCTACAGGCTTCAGTTTTTCCACCCCTAATGTTTTTTCTTCTAGTGGTAATCTTGGAATCCTTACTGGTCTTGGTGTCGAAGGCTCTGTTAGTATGGGGGCTGGTGGTGGTTCCTTTGGTCTTGGATCGTCTGCTAATCCAATATTAAACGCTCTGTTGCAAAACATGGGACGAATGTAGAATCAACTAGCAAACCTGGCCAACAATTCTTCATCCCAACCTATGTTCCAACCTTTCTTTCGCCATTGTCCTTTGTCTAACGCCATCTTAAACACTCCCGTCCCTCAGGGGATGGAGATTTCTAAGTTTGAGAAGTCTAGTGGTCATGGAGACCCTTAGACACATGTGTCAGCCTTCAATGCCATGTGCACTGATTTCTTCCACCATGATGCTCTGATGGAGATGCTTTTTTCGCATTCTCTTAAGGATGGTGCTCTTGATTGGTATTGTTCTTTGCCGGATAATTCTATTTTCTCGTTTGATCAGCTAGTGAACGAATTCCTTAAACAATTCCAGGCTAATATTGGGCCAAAGATGGCATTCATCGATATTTTCCAATGCAAGCAGGGAGACCATGAAAAGTTTATTGATTTCATTGCTTGTTGTCGAGCACTCTTCTCTCAAATTTCTTACCCCTTGCTTGATTTAGATGTCCAAAAGGTTTTCATTGGGAACTTGCAGCGACCACTGTGAGAATAGTTTGTCTTAATGAATTACCCTTCTTTCACGCATCTGTGTGCAACGTTGTGTGATTATCAACAGACAGTTGCTTAGTTTGGGGATTCGTCCTTGCGCTCCCGTCTGGATAACCAGTTAGTAGTGTCGATTTCTTGTGATTCAAGAAAGAATAAGGCCATTGCAAACATGGTCTCTACTCCTAAAGGAAAAAGTGTAGGACATGAAGAACTTTTACAAAGTTATTTGAATCCTATGCCAGTATGCTGCAAAAGCTATTATAGGATAAAATTATAACATTACCAAAAATCTAACCTCTCTCTGAGCCATATCCACAATGGTTATGATTCACAATAGTTTTGTTAGTTCCATCAAGTACATAGACATGATACCGAGTGGTGCGTATGCCTGTGTCATGAGATACAGGATTGCATCGATGACAGGACTATCCATCTTGATGGAAGGTAACAAAACTCTAACAAATCTATAGCTAAGCCCAACAACCAACTACAAATTTACACAAATCCGTTCCCTTCCCATCCATCAAGTACACGGACATGATACCGAGTGGTGCGTATGCCTGTGTCATGAGATACAGGATCGCATCGATGACGGGACTATCCATCTTGATGGAAGGAAACAAAACTCTAACAAATCTATAGCTAAGCCCAACAACCAACTACAAATTTACACAAATCCGTTCCCTTCCCATTCTACTAACTTGGTTATGCAATCTTTCACGTCTTCTGATCTTGTCTCGTCTAAGTATGTGAACATGGTCTCGTTCACTCGTATACCTCCTACGAAAAACGTGAGTGTTGTTCCTAATATAGTCTTTACCTCATATGACCTGCCATTAAACAAGGAGCCCTCTCCGTTGTATGTTCCCGCTTGAATTAATGATAACATCATGATTGGTGCTATGGTTGATCCGTTGAGCCGAGTGAATGTGATCATAGAGGAGGCCTTGTTCATTAACAATCTTCATAGGGAGAAGTACGATGAGTCGCAGGCCACTCTTTGTACTTATGATGGGTTTTCCATTGCCCCTATGGGCACGATTTTTGTCAGTCCTAGCAGGGCGTACGACTGTAGATGTCTCATTTGTAGTGATTCCAGAGTCTGACTTGTTCAGGGCTAGGCTAGGAATTCCATGGCTAACCTCCATGAATGCAGTTGCCTTTGTAGTCAACAAATGTTTGAAATTCCCCCACGAGGGTATAGTGCATGTCATTCACGACATTGGGTATAAACCGTTGGTATCATGTGGGGCCTTTTCTTTGGATCACTTTTGGCCCACCCCAATTGGACCCCTCCCTCGTAGGGGAGATCTTTTGTATCGATCTTATGTGAGATATAAGACTAGGGCTCAACGCCAAAAGCTAGTTTTCTTGTGTCTCCTTATGTTGTCTTTGTGAAGCCTTCTATGCATGCTCAACAACAAGCTGCCTCTTCTGCCCCATCAAAAGGGAAGGAGAAGCTTGCTCTCGCTTTGGGGCCTTCCCTTCTTCATCTTTTGCACCATCTGCTTCTTCTTCCTAGCCTTTGGTGGTGTCCTCAGTTCCTGCTCCTATGCCTCACATAGGAATGGAGTGGTGCCTATGTGGCGGAAGTCAAAGTGTCAGGCTTTCTAGTTGCCTGTTTTGCCCACGGTTCTCTGACCCACCTTGTATGGCAAGGGGAAGTGTTCCCGTGGCGTAGTTCCTGTGTCTCGGCCTTCGTGGCCTTTGCATGTTCCTTCACCCCTCTCTTGGGCAGTGAATGTGAAGAGGCCCGCTTCTGAGGTGTTCGTCTCTGCTTCTCTTTCTGCCTTCGTTTTTGATTTTGTGCCTCCTACTCCTATTCAAGCGATCACCCTTCCACCAGCAATGATTGTAAAGGATGCTCCCGCAATAGAGCAAGAGCCCTCGACCTCTTCTCAGGTTGCGTCTTTGAGTGCCCATAGCCAACATAATCGGCTTGTGTGTGAGCATAAGCACTGGCAAAAGGATTTGGCCAAGGAGCACGCCGCTTCGTAGAATAGTGACGGGGATCCTGATTTTGTTTCTACTTCTGTCTCTTCTGCTTTAGTTCCCATCGCTTTTGTCCTTCTTCCGGCTCCTTTCATGGGTCTTGATGACCCTCACCCCAAAAGGGTGTAGGTGTTCATAGCTCCTTCAGTAGAGCCTCCTCTTCTCATGTCCCTTCTGAACATTCCTCCTTCTCCGCAGGAAGTTGACATGCCTCACACAAAGGTGGTGTCCTCTATGGCTCCTTCTTCCTCCTTTGCTTATGCTTCCTCTGTGGGGATTCAGTATCCTCTTTTGAAGCATAAGTTGGAGGATGACCTCACTTTGAGTGATGGTCCTAAGAAAGGTTCGTCTTCTTTGGAGTCTGATTTTGTCTTGGCTTGCGCTGTCCTTGTGACGGAGGCAACCCCTGCTTCCCCAGAGTTGGTCATCGCCCCTCTTCTTGAGGTCAGTAGTGACTCTCGGGTGCCTCACCTTTCTCCTGCTAAGTTGACACACTACACTCCTGAGAAGTGCATGTTCAACTCGGTGGAGGATATCCCGAATATGTCTTCAAGTTTTGCAAAATCGATGACCTTCGCCTCATAGGAGCTCGGCGAAGAAGACCTCGAGGGGCCTTCTTCCTTGGCTCTTGTTGCAAGAGAGTCAAAGGGTACCACCCTTGCTATCCCTCCCTTGCTATGATGAATGACGAATGTTTCAATAGAAAAAAGGTAGATTTTGATGTATATCAATAGATCAAAGGATTAAAATATGGATCCCATGTGAAAACATAGATCCATAAAGTAAATAAGAGGGCACCAAGTGATAATATAGTTGACATCCAAAAATTTACAAATGGGTTTGATTGCATATTCCCAAATTAATATAAGCCAATGTTGATATATTTGAGCAATTGCATTACAATAAAGTAGCAACACATAATTTCATATGTATAGTGCTCTTGAATAATTAACAAGTTTTTATTAAAAAGACTTAAGGTTAGTTGCTTGGTTGGAAATAGTGGGGTGTAATGCAAAGCTATTGAAAATTGTGCACCACGGATATTCATAGTGGGAGACACTACCATCAACAGAGCCTATGCAACTATGTTGACACGTGCTAGGGTTATTGTGAATGCTTTCTCATTTTACATCTCTGATAAATCAAATGTTAATTTGAAGATCTCACTTATGAGAATAGTTTATGATATGGATGATGTGATGTCCCGATATTAAGGCCTTGTTTAAATTAAAGATTTAAACATCATGATGAAACAATGAAGTCAAATTGAATAATCGTATATTTAAGAAATATTATTATATGATATGAATATCAATATTAGCAAATATTATTAGTCTCATAATTATAATCATTATGATTTTATATTTTATAAACTAAAATTATTAAATATTATAGGGAGCCGACTCCCCTTAAAGAAGCGCTGAAAGTCTTTAAAAGACCAACCTCAAAGTATTCACGGATACCCTTTAGGCAGTGAATTGCACTAGGCAGCAAATATAATAATTTGTCACATATGATATAATTACCTTATGAACAACCATAACATATAAAGGCAGTAACAACTTATGTATGGCAGTTAGTAAAGATAAAGAAGGCAGCAATTTACATAAACTTTATAGAAGCAACAAATCTCATTAGCGCTGAAGCTGATAAATCAAGGATATTACAAATTACGGGAGCATATATCCCTTGGAAATAGACTAATAAAGTAATATAATATAGACTTTGTATTATGGAAGGAATAGATGCGATTTGTAAAGATGGCACCAATTCCAGTTTGAGACCCAACGAATTAGTCTAAAGGAGCAGCGACTGAACTAAGAGGTTGCAAGGGCAGCAATCATGAAGGCAGAGTAAACTATGCATTAGTTTTCAAAAGATGCAATCAGTTGGAAAGACATCACCTTTTGGAAGGGATGTAGCCCTTCATACCTTTATGAAGATATATATTTGTGATTGACATTTGGAAGGGGGGAGAACAGCAGAGATATAGAGGGAATACATGCAGATTTGATAAGGGATATAGAGGAATAAAAATAATATTATATGAAAGGAAACAAATATACAGGTATACAGATCACAAGGAATAAGGAAGAATATATTCTGAATAAATAATAAGTGGCTGGCTGGAGATAGATAGCAGATTGTGGTGGGAGGAAATAAGAACAGAAGAGGATATTCTGACAGGGAATACGTCTCTGAGATCTGATCAAATACAGAGCAGCAAACTGAGGTAAGTACCATCATACGTCTGAATAAAGTTGATAGTTAGGTATTTAGAAAATAAGAGTTGTTACATATAATTATGGATTTAGGTGTCAAATATATTAGTAAGTTAAATTACAGTTGATGCTTTATAAATATATTTAAATATATTATAATTTACGAAATATATTTAAATATATTAAATGATGGATAAATATATTAAGAATTTAAATGACATGTTAATAATTGATATGTACATTTATGATTTAGATATATATATTGTGATTCATAAATACATCAAAGATGATTGACCAATACAATGTATACATAATAATACACTCACACACACAATGTATACATAATAATACACTCACACACACACACACACATTATCTATATATAGATTATTTTCGATTATGCAATAATGATGCTTGCAGCAATTATTGTGTCTCAATGAGCTTTTATGACTTTACTTTGAAGAATATACTTCGGGCCAAAGAATTGCCTTTCGCTAGCACTCAACAAGGATAGGGAGTTTGTTGGGGGGGGAAAGCTGGTAAATTGATCCATTGATGGATGGTCCCAAGACGGGTGGAACACCTTGAGGGAGTCCAATTTGAGATCGTTCACGCGCCCTTTGCACACTCAATCTACCATCCAAAGAGGTTAGGAAAGAGGAAACAAGGCAAAGATCTATTCTGATCAAGAGTAGTAAGTCATATCTATTGATGTTATAGCAGCTTAGGGCTGCACTTCCATTGCACGAATTCCAAGAAGAAAGCATAAATTAAATGAGCAGCCATTCGGCTATTTAATTTATGACAATAACATTTAATAAATGCAGAGGGCCGACCCTATATGGTTCGCATGCTTTGATTATCACTTGGGCCGACCTTATTTGTAAATTGTTATTTATGATGTTCTTATAGAGGGCCGACCTATCTTGAAGAGGCGCCTCTCTTGTATATATACAAGGTCTTACTTGTCATTGTATTCATTCATTCAAGTCAAGTAAATTCGCAATTAAGAGCAGAAGTTCGCACCTTCATAGCAGCAATTTGGATTCAAGGAAGATCTCATATTTATTACATATCTTGCATCTAGGAGAGGTGCGATTTCTTTGTATCAAGTATTGGCCATTGTTGGGCCTAAGTTGTAAGCAGATTTTTGCTCTTGTTCTACTTTATATAAGAGATTCATTTGCTGGGTTTTTCTCCCTCAAGAGGAGGGTTTTCCCAGGGTATCTTGCTGTGTTTATTGTCTTATGTGTTGCAATATTATTAAGTGCTTTCATTGTTTAATCTGATCTAAGAAACACTAACAATATCTGATCATGTTAATTTATGTCTTAGATGATAATGCATTTAATTGTCTTATTCTTAGAATATGCAATTGGAAATGAACTAATCATGAACAAGAAATTATGTGCTTTATTGATAGTACATGATGTATGCAGGTCTTCAAGGCAATTTACACTAATAAAATGATGTGTTGATAAAATAAATTATATGTCCTAACTTGTGCTTTTACATTTTTAGGATAAGTCTAACAAGGGGACATTACAAATGATATTGTTTGTAAGAAAAAATCTCACTGCTGGGAAAAAAATGGAACTGTGCTTTAATCTCACAAATCATGATCACTTTTGTTTATGCCAAGCCTATGGTAAAATTGTATTCATACTAACTAAGATATGATTCAAGTGATATCAAACAATAGAGAAGATCCTAGTGAATTCAATGTAGGAGACTAAAGGGTCTATATATGCAATAGTTGGGCGACCATGGATATTAAAAGGTTTGCATAGGGATCCATGGGGGTCTTCCATGCTTGTTTCATTTGTGTAGATTGCTCCAATACAATATTTGGGTGTTCTCATATTTTTCCTTTGTAAACTCCAACATTTCCCGTGATAGACAAAAGGTTGAGAGATAGACTACTAGTGCTCACCAACTAAAGTAGTAGTAATATTGAAACAAAGCTTCTTAGTAATTCCAACAAAAAATAAACATATCTAGTACAATAGGCATACAATAATAACATGCAACCATTTTCTTTGGAAAGATGAGTAATTTCATTTACCCTCAACACTTAATCATTGAAACAAAGCTTCTTAGTAATTCCAACAAAAAATAAACATATCTAGTACAATAGGCATACAATAATAACATGGCAACCATTTTCTTTGGAAAGATGAGTAATTTCATTTACCCTCAACACTTAATCAAAGGAGTCTTCCCTACCACGATTTTCATAGTGAACTTGAAGTGAATAGATAAGATTGAATTAATGTTAGTTCCTATAATGGTTATATTTTTACATATTTGTTTACTTGCAAAGCCACGATTGAGTAAACAAGGAAAAACATGAAAATCAATATTTGAAGAAACACATAGACAAATACACAACAACAGAGATAAGATCCAGTCTTGTTTGTTGGTTGCACATCCATCTAATTGTAGGGACATAGGCACAAGTAGACAAAGAATGGAAGAAAAAACATGATGAACACGGAGAGGATAATGCCATGCTGGGAAGAAATGAGAAAGGCAAGCACAAAAGCTATAAAATCAACTAGGTATAAGAAATATAGGTTGCCATAGTATTAATCAAGATTTGCACCTTTTGGTGCTAAAATGATGTGGCTTTTCCAATGTTGATCATACTATTCTATAAGTGAGGTTCAAATGTAATAGGTATGACATCGATATTTATTGTGTATGACAAATTATTTGAGTATTAATATAGTAGAGTATGACATTCATTAAAATTTAGGATTGTACATAATATGGTAGGTGCAATTTTCACAAAAGAACATGTTTATAAATATCATGGAAGATTTTGTATTGTTTATATAGAAATCCTATAATGCATGTGCTTTTACTCGAGACAAATTTGGCTACTTAGTGTGATTGTAAATCAATGTACACCATCAACTTTAAAAAGAGACAATGAAATAATGAATTTTAAAACACTAGAAAATGCACACCAAATGTATTGCAAAAATGGCCTTGTAGATGTGTTGATTGAGCATAAAGAGGTTTCCCATCAAGTTCTACATATATTCTAGTATAACCTACAAAAATGATTAGTATAGCTTAATATGCTTTGATACCATGTTAGAAATTAGGATCTTAGGATACTAATCATTATAAACAAATTATAAAATAAATAAAATGAGAATCATAGAAGCATATATTTTACACATTACACAAGATATATATGGGGAAATATTTTCAGGTAAAATATCCCATAAAGCATTATTTTATTAAAACAATTATGAAAAATAGTTTAATAAAAAATAGACCGAACTTGGGGACACTCCTCTACATACTTCCACATGGCCAATAATACCTCATGTGCATAGTGATATAATTCACTATAAATCTCCAAATTCACACATTCTCAAATGAGAGAGAACCTCCTTTTATATAAGAGAAAGGGTGGAAAAATACCTTAAGGGTGTTAGATTTAGGATCAGAAATGTCAACAAGCAGACAATATAACACAATGAACAATGAACACAATATTTTACCTTGGGAAAACCCTCCTACTCGAGGGAGAAAAACCCAACAAGATATTCTCTTTATAAATCATATGAATAAGTGTAGAAAACTGCATACAAAATCAGGCCCTAGCATAGGCCAAGTCTCACACAATAAGTAATGTCACTTCTCCTTGAAGCGAATCTTGAACGCACAAAATTATGACACTTCTTCTTGAATGAAGTTTGCTGCTTGGAAAATTCGACCTGCTGTTGATGGAATTCGAATTTGGAGTAAATTGATTGAATAAATGAGAGGACTCTATCCTCTTTATATACCAAGCTAGGCACCCTCCTTTCTAGGTCCGACCTAGAAATAAGTATAATTTTGTTTATGAAACAAGAGGGCGACCTGCCTTGATTACATTTTATTTGAGAAAATAGCTCCCGAAGCTACAAAACATTAACACTCCCTCTTAGCTAGGGAGGTATTTTCAAATATCCTTGTCATGGAGTCTCTCAACATGACACCCACAATGGCTACACTCATATGTGGAAAAACACATCTCAGTCTCAGAGATGTACAAGGGTTCATCATGAAGTCTCTCAACGTGATGTCGTCATGGAGTCTCTCAACATGACGTCCACAATGGCTACTCCCATGTGTGGAAAGAAACACATCTCAGTCTCAAAGATGTACAAGGGTTCATCACGGAGTCTCTCAACGTGATGTCGTCATGGAGTCTCTCAACATGACGTTCACAATGGCTACTCCCATGTGTGGAAAGAAACACATCTCAGTCTCAGAAATGTACAAGGGTTCATCACAGAGTCTCTCAACGTGATGTCGTCATGGAGTTTCTCAACGTGACGTCCACAATAGCTACTCCCATGTGTGGAAAGAAACACATCTCAGTCTTAGAGAGCTACAAGGGTTCATCACGGAGTCTCTCAATGTGATGTCGTCATGGAGTCTCTCAACATGACGTCCACAATGGCTACTCCCATGTGTGGAAAGAAACACGTCTCAGTCTCAGAGGTGTACAAGGGTTCATCACAGAGTCTCTCAACGTAATGTCGTCATGGAGTCTCTCAACATGACGTCCACAATGGCTACTCCCATGTGTGGAAAGAAAAACATCTCAGTCTCAGAGATGTACAAGGGTTCATCATGGAGTCTCTGAACATGACATCCACAATGGCTACTCCCATGTGTGGAAAGAAACACATCTCAGTCTCAGAGATGTACAAGGGTTCATCACGGAGTCTCTCAACGTGATGTCGTCATGGAGTCTCTCAACATGACATCTCATCTCAGTCTCAGAGATGAACAAGGGCTTGCACCTCATATTTTTCCGTCTTAGAGAAATATACACTACAAGGGCTTTCACCTCATATTTCTCCGTCTCAGAGAAATATACATTACAACAAATCTTCATGGTGATGTGACTCCCTCTGAAGCTCCAAGTACTTGCATCAACCTCTGGACCTCCTCGTCCAAGATTGCCTGCAATGTTTGCCTTAGAGAAACAATTTCCAATGCACACTTCCGACACTACTAACTTGTGAGAGTTCAGGACTGTCCTTCTCGACCTCATCCCAGATCACCCTATTCTGAATAGGTTTGCAGAGCTTGTAATTCTATTCTCGGCAGTTGAAGAGGTCTTCCAAGGACTTTTAGCACCTGGCCTTGCAACACTGCAACCCACCTAGCTGACACCTTCACTTCTTCTCAGTGAGTCACATAACTCCCTCTTGATCCCTGCCTCAACATAGAGTTTACAAAAATCCTTTGGAAGTGAATTCCCCTCCATTGATGGATCTCAAAACCTTAGTCCTCTTCCTGGACATGATCTCAACTCGTGTCTCAAATTCTCGGAATTTAACTCCCTCTGAATGTCATTTCCTCCTCTTCGAAGTAGCTAATTGCAATGACAATCTGTATAGGTTCTCCGTTGTTTAGTGTCTTCATCTTTCTCAATCTTCTTTGTTGATGCAAACTCTCCATCCAAGGCTGACCCAACCTTGTGCCCTTGAGAGATGTCTCCAGTGAAGTTATGTGCCACCAACTCAGTCTCATGGCTGCAAGCTAAGTCTTCATGTTTGTTCATTTCTCCAGCCGGCATGACTTCCTCACTGGATGCCTCAAGCTCTTCCTCCCTTTGAATTCTTTATGCAATCTCTCTCCATCCTGCATTTTAGAGAGATTAATAATAGTTTATAGAATCAAACTACCCTAAAGAGAATGATACAGAGCAATGCTAGAAGCATACATGATTCACTATTCCCAATGTTGTTTGCATGAATTATTATTAACTACATGATTATTTAAATCCATGATCATTATTCAAAGGTACAAACATAAAATACTTATCTCTTTAATAGCACTCTTTAGATATATTTCAAGTGTTTCCAATTTGTCTTGTGCATCCTTGTAGTTAAGTTGCAAGACCTCAATTTTGTTCTCAGCCTCCAATAGCTTTCCAGTGTATCCTCCGTCTTCACCCTCAATTCAGATACCTGCTCAGATAACTGTTTTGCTTCAATTTCAGTCTCCATAACCCTTGTTTCTGCCAACTTCAGCTGTTTTTCAAGATCACATTTCTCTTGTGTAGCAGTCTCCAATGATGATTTTGTCTTCTCCTATATGCAACACCACTTGAATGCAAGTTACCACGATCTATCCTTGACTCCAATCGTTGATATTCTTGGCTCAAATCAGTCAACATAAATCCGCAATTTCTCCTCAAAAGCCAGTGCTCCCTAAGACAATTTTCCACGATTTTATCTTGCATGAATAACCACCAACGAAGGCTCCAAGTTGCTGAATGTGTTGTGAATGAAGAGCCACGATTTTTTAATAATTTTCTATCCTCAAATCGATGAATGCAAATTGTGCAAAGGCTGTGACTTCAATACCAAAATGCCACAATTTCTCAAGCAATAATATTCTCCAATAATCGATCTGTTTTGTTATTGATTACAATCAGTAATAAATCGATTCCTTGTGATGCCAAGATGATTGGAATAATCTTCAACAAAGTAATCGGAATATCTTCCCTCATTTTTTTTTTTTTCAGAAGACTGTCTTGCTTAAACAAATCTGATCGGATTTCTTGAATCCGTTCTGATACCATGTTAGATTTAGGATTAGAAATTTCAACAAGCAAACAATATAACACAATGAACAATGAACATAATATTTTACCCTAGGAAAACCCTCCTATTCGAGGGAGAAAAACCCAACAAGATATTCTCTTTATATATCAGATGAATAAGTGCAGAAAACTGCATACAAAATCAGGCCCTAGCATAGGCCGAGTCTCATAGAATAAGTAATGTCACTTCTCCTTGAAGCGAATCTTGAATGCACAAAATTATGACACTTCTTCTTGAATGAAGTCTACTGCTTGGAAACTTTTACCTGCTGCTGATGGAATTCGAACTTGGAGTAAATTGATTGAATAAATTAGAGGACTCTATCCTCTTTATATACCAAGCTAGGAACCCTCCTTTCTAGGGCCGACCTAGAAATAAATATAATTTTGTTTATGAAACAAGAGGCCGACTTGCCTTGATTACATTTTATTTAAGAAAATAGCTCTTGAAGCTACAAAACACTAACAAAGGGGTGTTAGTCACACCGATTCAAAGCAACCATTCATAAACAATTAATAATCTAATATTTTTTAGACTATCAATTATTAAATGGTATTATGCTTTATAACATAAGGTTTAATAACCTTAAATTATAAAATAATATAAATGTTATAAGGGTATGACCCCCAATAAGATTATGTTCTAACGCATGGGAACCAATATGTAACAACCCGCAAACCGGGTAAACAAAATTTTTTCTACTTTCACTAATAAGATACGAGGAAAGATATTCATAATGACAGTAAATAAACTTTTCTTTTCTTTTCATTCTAATGCAACATTTCATCATAAAGAAATAATTGACACAACACATCATTATTCTCTTTTCCAAGTAAATAACAGAGTACGCATTTCAATTTACTTTTCTTTCAATTAAATAACAAAGTAAGAATCTTACAAGTTTCAATCATAGCTTGGAAGCTTTTGAGCAAATAGGCATAAGACTGTCCAGGATCTTTCCTTTCAAACCTTGGTTCATCAGAAGTCTTCTATGGAGGAGAAACATCACTTAGGTGCTTTTCTGCCAACCACGGACTTATATTGCGGTCCCCCGCACGTTTACTGTTAAGTAGACGACCCTCCCTTCTACGAGGAGATGTGTTGGGTAACCGGTTCTGTATGACCAACTGAGCATAGTGTGTAATCCTACATAACTAAATCCTTGTGCCCTCACAATCTCAATCTAGCATGTAACCTGGACTACTGTGAACTGACAGTGTAATTCGTCTCACAGTCTAAGTGGACGTTAGGTATACTACACTACTTTGGCCAAAGTGTTTCGGCAGTACTTAAACTGACGATCATCTATCACTTGCACTAAGTCAAGTTCAGTTTGACTTAAGGCTGTCTTATCCTACGTGTAGGTTGAGTCCTTTCCGTGTGTAGTCAATCACCCTAGACTTCCTACATCGACTACTTAATTAGGAATTGGAATACAGTCAACAAGGGTCCCTCTGGTAACTCCAAACACATAATCCTTTATCCGTGGAGTACATAGCTTTCCCTAGCTAACCTATTTAACTTTAAAGCTTTAGACTACCTTGGTACTGGTTCCACCCTCGACCTAGTATTAAATAACTAGTTCCTTTTTCCTTTATATAAGGAGTTCAAGCAGTATTCAAGTAATACAATTCAAAATATAACTTCTATTAAAAAGTATTCAAACATTTCCCTTTCATGCTATTCTTTAACAAGCTTTTCCTATGAATTTAAGCTATCTCTTTTCAATAAGCTCTTTTTACGAATTTAAGCTATTCCCAATTTAACATGCTTTCACTATAAAATGAGCTATACCCAATTTAATAAGCCTTTTCTAATGGAATTGAGCTATTCCCAATTTAACATGCTTTCACTATAAAACAAGTTCTTTCATTCCAACAATTTTCCTATGAATTCAGGCTATTCCATTTTAACATAATTCCTTTGGAAAACAGAATCTTTCTAGCACTTTCCTTTCCTACTTCAAAACATAATGCAAAGCATAATCTAAGCAAGTAAACTTATTTTAGTTCAAATGACAGAAATATTATAAAAACATTTCTCATGCCTGTTTCCCTTGCTGTAGACGATTCTAGGCAGCAACTACTTCTCCTCCTTTGTCAGTGTCACTCCTCTCAAACAATGCTTATTCAGCAATGGCACACTATGGTTTTTAAACCAATGCAATACAGTAATGAAAGAGTATGATAATCTTATAATTGCTTCCACAGCAATAAAAGACTGCTCACAAAATGCTTCTACAGAATTAAAAGACTGCTCACAAAATGCTTCTACAGATTTGACAAGAAATGGCTCTCAACAAAGGGAATTCGTTTTTAGCAGAACAGAAAGGAGTTTCATGTGAATGCAGCAAAGGTAAAATGCAGCTCTCTCTAGAGTGAATTCGGATTTTGCAAGTTGTGTTTTATGAATGAACTGGGCGGCTATTTATAGAGCCCTTAGCCAAACAATTTCCACTCTTGCAGGCATGTAATATGACAGAACTACTGTTTGAATTTTTCAAACTGAAATGTGGCGAATTTCCATACTTACTCATAGCCTTCAAGAGGTGATTCAACTTCCAGCAGTTCAGAGAATGATTCAAACTTTCAAAGAAGGCTGACACCTATATGTGTCTCCCAAAAATGGCGCAATGTATGAACAATGGCAGTTAAACACAGAAGAAAATGTCAATGCAATAAACGCAGCCAACTGGCCCTATTTCTCCCATGCATTTCCAGCATGGTGGCACTTAGCAAACCGCGACCTAGTCCAAGGCGTGAGGAATTTGCGCGGGTTCTTCTTCCACCATTTTCCTTATTTCGGCCTTTACACAGTTCGCATTTTTCCTCATGAAGGAAATCCGCGATTTTCAAAGTTTCAAAATGCTTTTTGATTTAAATCTTTTAATCAGACTATAGTTTTCCTTTTAAATTTCTCAAGATATTTCCAATAGTCTATGGAAATCAAAAATACTTTTATTGCATATGGTAAATGCATTTTATTACCAAATGACTATACAAGTCTATTTTAATTATTTCCAAGGCAAAGTTAAATATTAAATTAAAATGTTATATATATATTTTCCATTATATTAAATACAACTTATTATAGTTTTATTTTACCTTATTTAAATATATGTATATATCTATATAATATTTAAATATTACTATAGATATATCAATATATTTTATTATTGGTAAAACTATAATGACGTTTATATTAAATATATTTATAAACACATTCAACATTTACATTTAAATATATATATACATATTTGTATTTAAATTATCCAAATACGTGTATTACAGGTCAGTCAGCGTACCCTTAATACACGTGTTTGTACAAACATGTATATATACGTTTAACTGTAAATTCCAAGCATTAATAAAACGTTATAGCAACATTACAGATAGCGTGTATATGTTTATAGGTGTGCCAACCCTGTATACGTATCTGTATGTATGCCATGTCGATACATGTGTATGGCATAATGATTGCCCATCATACATATGTGTCGATATGTCATGCGTGTTGTTACATATATATGAGTGGTACATGTATACGCATATACATCCTGTCTATACCACTCTTATCAGTTCACATTTCACATTCAAGGTTCACAGAACAGTAAGTCAGTCAACAAGTAACACCACTCATAAAGCGTAAAGAAGTAATCCAAAACTCCTAAGCCTAAGGGTGACTTACTAAGACAACTCAATCTGACTCAGTTCCCAAAACCCTTAGTGAAGTGTGTGTATGCTCATATGATCAACTTTACCGGTTAGCCGACCAAGTTCCTCTCCCGAGTGATGTTTCCCCTCCGCCTGGAGGATTAGTTCCTGTTCCTGCATCCATTGGCACAAAACCACAGCAGTTACTTGCTCATAACATTTGCAGTATACATAAATCAAATATAAAACAAGACTAATTATTCTCCTCTATGCATTGTTTTATCCAAGAATAACATCAATCACGAATACAGAATGAGCCAATCATATCATGTAAAATGATTCTCAAAGTGATAACAAGGTTCAACACATTTTATTCATTCAAATTTCTCCTTACAATCAGAATGCTCTAAGCATTACTAAAATAGTAACTATACAATTTTCGAGGGAGAAAAACCCAACAAGATATTCTCTTTATATATCAGATGAATAAGTGCAGAAAACTGCATACAAAATCAGGCCCTAGCATAGGCCGAGTCTCATAGAATAAGTAATGTCACTTTTCCTTGAAGCGAATCTTGAATGCACAAAATTATGACACTTCTTCTTGAATGAAGTCTACTGCTTGGAAAATTTGACCTGCTGCTGATGGAATTCGAACTTGGAGTAAATTGATTGAATAAATGAGAGGACTCTATCCTCTTTATATACCAAGCTAGGAACCCTCCTTTCTAGGGCCGACCTAGAAATAAATATAATTTTGTTTATGAAACAAGAGGCCGACTTGCCTTGATTACATTTTATTTAAGAAAATAGCTCTTGAAGCTACAAAACACTAACAAAGAGGTGTTAGTCACACCGATTCAAAGCAACCATTTATAAACAATTAATAATCTAATATTTTTTAGACTATTAATTATTAAATGGTATTATGCTTTATAACATAAGGTTTAATAACCTTAAATTATAAAATAATATAAATGTTATAAGGGTATGACCCCCAATAAGATTATGTTCTAACTCATGGGAACCAATATTTCTTTGGGTGAAGCAACCACATCTTGGATTGAAGACAACTTTAGTCTTTAGTGCAAGTTTGCTAGCTGAGTAGAATAAATATTAGCCAGATGTTGATTGTAATCTCCCTCTCCTGATTTGCCCTAGAATTTTCCTATTGATCACAAATTGTAGCCAATTGGGGTTAGGAGTTTGTCTTACCAAATAAATATCTCTTTAATGATGCAATCTTGGGTTTGGATCCTGCAATCACCACATGAAAATTATATGCAATATATATATATATATATATATATATATATATATATATATATATGCTTACTCATTAGAGTTAGGCAATTACATCACATCCATAGATTATTAATAATGCAATCATATTAGGATTTGGAGAAGGGGACATGATGGAGAAGGGGACATGATGGGTCCACTCGAAGCCCTTTCTACACCAAGCCTAAGAGGGTGTCTACCAAAACCCTCTCCCTTGACGGCTTGTATCTGGTTTCCCCATCAATGTCCCAACCCCTAAAGACACTTGCCATCTTGTGGAATTGGGCAGGTAAGTGGGTTACTTGGCTCTTTGTGTAAGTGCCCTTTGGTCCTAGGAGCCATTATGGTCATCTCTAGAATGGCTTACTTAGCCTTGTTTACCCCTTTGCTTACACCCCAAGCCCTTCCTACAAGGTGGGTTTTAGTCAGTCAAGCATATTTCTAATTCTCTCATGGGAAATTATACATTAAATATTCTTATTATCTTAGAAGCAATATGCATACATCTGTAAACAAGGATTGGTAGAAAACACGCCTAAACATATATATATATATATATATATATATATATATATATATATATATATTTGATAATAGCAATCTGCTGTGATGAACTAGACTGATTCCTCTTTGTTCCTTGGTTCGTATGTTTCTTTTCTCCAATCGATGATGATATTTGCTGATGTAATCAGACTTCTAATTTATTATCCTTTTTCCTATTTCCCTTTCCTAAATCTGCGTATATCTTCTTAAGATCTGTTCAGGTCTGCTATTGTTTTGTATAATTGTTTCCTCTTCCCATTTCCCCATCTATCACCAATTTTCCTTGCTTATATACCCCATCACACTTTATGAAGGGAGGTGTCTTTTACAAAGTGGGACGACTTTACCAAGGGATGCATCCCTATTTAACTAACACATATAGAGTCGGCCTTCATTAACAAGGATTATGAGGGTCGGCCTACTATTGATATTCATCGCCGCCCCTTTAGATTAACATCTCTATCGCTGCACAAATGTTAATCAATGTTTCTTATGAAGTCGGCCACCATGTTTTCTTCCATAAATCCTTGCACATGCCTTAATACTTGTTTGCCTTCTCATATAAATCACTGCATATGTAAATTGCCTGTCTTATACAATTGCTCTTCTTCATCATACATCGGCTAGGCAATTAGGGAGTTGACCAGCATTAAACCAAGTCTTTGTCAGTAATCTGCTGCTCCATTTCAAACATTAAAACACTGCTTTATATATTTTCTTTACCAATCGCTGTCTTCTCTTCCTAATTGCTGATCACTGTCCTTAATATATATATATATATATATATATATTAACTTTAGTCAATAAATTATATGGTCGGCCAACAAGGTCTATATTTGGGCGATTTAATAAATGTGGTTTGACAAGGGTGGTCGGCCATTATGTAAATATAAATATGCTTTTATGAGATTCTACGGCAGTTTGATGGGGGCCATGACAGTCCATCCTTCCCAAGATTGCTTGCCCTCAAGTAATCACAATCTAGGAAGCTCTTGAAGCTACCCGGATCCCAAACCAACCTTGTAGATTTGTATTGCTCCTTCTTGTGAGGTAATTAGTTTTTGTGATACTGTGTTGTCTTTAGGATTTTAGAACTCTATAGCTAGTTATGTCCGATCTTAATACTGCAATGATGTCCTTGGGGAGTGGTTGTTAGTATACTACTAATAAAGTCAATGCTATTCTCTAAGGTATGAGGACAATTTATTGTCTTATGTACTACTATTTCCCAATAATTCTCAACAACAAAACAAAGAGTTGGAAATTGGCAAGATTTGTAACTTAAGACAAGTTTTCTCTCATTTCATCACTGCAAGGATCCTAGGCAGTGGTACAAAGTACAAACTCTTTATTTCCCTTTGTTGAAGTCTAAAAATCATGATGGATTGCAGGAATGTTGTGAATATTAAGATCCACAATCCTTTGTGTTAAATCGCTTTTGCATTTGTGTAAAGGATCTAGATGTTTGAATGATAACTTCCCTTAGATAAAGTATGTTTTATTTTGTGTAAACATCCAAACAAAGTTTGCAGAAAGTTTGTTCCTAATGAGGAGCTTATAGTGTTTTAGTCTGAATTTATGGGATTGATCAAGTCAAACAAAAGGATGTACGGTATTTTAGCATTTCTAGCAAGCAACAAAAGGTTTTTACCCTAATATCAAATTCTTGTCCTATCCTCCAAATTAATTAAAGGTTATCATAACCCCATTTTCATATCTTGGGAAAGTATTGTTTATTTCACCTGTTTCGTTTAAACAATATCAATTTATTCCAAAGTTTGGAAGGCGAGAATGATCCTAGGATTTGTGGGTTATGGGCCCATAATGTAACTTGATTTTTATTAAATTTACATTGATATTCTGAATCCTAATCATAGATGTAGAGCTCCTTAATCAAGACGGATGACTTAGGAGAGGAAGAGCCTTGGATGAAGTAATCTTGACATATTCTCTATATCACTAGTTCCAAGTTTACTAGATTAATGTTGTAGGTTACAAGGTTGATCCATGCATTACGATTGTTTCTATGAGTGTGGGATAGATTACATGCATTATGGTTTGTCAAAATTGAGTGGAACAAATTTTATTAGAACATTTGTGTCCTCCTTCATGAAGCTTGACGAATAAACCCTATGATAGATTTCCCATATTTCTTAAGATTTCTCAAGAGTCCAAAATTGTCTTCACATTTCCTT
Organism: Sequoiadendron giganteum; assembly: GCA_007115665.2. Lineage (NCBI taxonomy): Eukaryota > Viridiplantae > Streptophyta > Pinopsida > Cupressales > Cupressaceae > Sequoiadendron > Sequoiadendron giganteum. The sequence continues at coordinate 302,031,746 of CM021103.1, forward strand.
AAAAAATGTTGTTTGGATTTTAAGAGATTGACCATCCTAGGTCACGATGATACCTCAATGAACTTATATCTTGAAGTTTGAAAGTTAATATTAACCCATCTTTGTATCTTTGGTTGTGCCTAAGTTTTTGTGACAACTAGTGATGGCAATGCTTGGATTTTCATGGAGGTCAAGTAATATCATTAGATTCAGTATGTTGAGTGGTTATAATTGCTTGTTCCTTTCCTGGAAACTTTTGATATTTTGATTTCTTGGTTTCTTGACGAATAGATGGGTGACATTTGCTTGATTTTTTGATGGATAGATGAACAATGATTGCTTGATTCCTTGAATGATGATTCCTTATATCAATAAATTGATTTATCTTTTATATCTATTTCTTTGAAAGTCACTAATCATCACCATTCTTGAGGACCTAATTTAATTATCCTACAAAATTACTTAAGGTTCTATTCTTAATGATGTTAGGTATGTTTCTCTCAAATGAAATGCTCTCTCTTTTATAACAAGTTTGAGGGGAGTCACACCTTTTCACTTAAATAGTTACAACTCTTCCTTATGGCATTGGAATACTAATAATAGTTCAATGTTAGATAAGTTAAATTTGTTAGTGCTTCTCAACTCACAAAGCATTTTGTCAGACAAAGTTTTTAACATTTTCATAATTTTCAAGCATAAAGTAATCATATACATACATGGAGTAATCTTGTTGAAGACACATCCCATGAAGCAATCACATAGATGCACACAATACATGAAGTATACGTAAGACATGGCGCATGAAGCATACATATAATACACGTGAATACATGTAATATAGGAAGCATGAAGCATGCATATGAAGTATATGGAGCACAAAGCATACATATAATACATGAAGTCTATACAAAAAGCATGAAGCATACACGTGAATACACGTAATACATGAAGTATACACAAGAAGCATGAAGCATACACGTGAATACATGTAATACATAAAGTAAACACAAGAAGCATGAGGCATACACATGAATACACGTAATAAATAAAGTAAACACAAGAAGCAACATGAGGCATACACATGAATACACGTAATACATAAAGTATACACAAGAAGCATGAGGCATACATGTGAATACACGTAATACATGAAGTATGCATATAAATACATGTAAGTCATGGAGTATACACATCAATACACATACATCACAAGGTACACTCATGAATACACATGAGTTGCAAGTATACACATGAATACATGTAAGTCACATTAATACACGTAAGCCGCAAAGTATACACATGAATACATGAAGTCACCAAGTATACACATGAATACACATGTCACAAGAATGCACATAGGTCATGAAGTATACGCATGTAAGTCACAAATTATTCACATGAATACATGTAAGTTGCAAAGTATGCACTTGAACACGTAAGTTACAAAGCATACACACAAATCACATATGAATACACATAAGTCATAAATTATACACATGGAAGGCACACGCTTATAGAAACACATGATTGGCCTACTTAAGAAGAAGGCTTGAATAGTTAATTCTAATTAGAGTTGGTTTGTAGACAGGCTGGTAGGAACATGCTCTTATACCAATTGTAATCTCCCTCTCCTGATTTTCCCTAGAATTTGCCTATTGATCACAAATTGCAGCCAATTGGGGTTAGGATTTTGTCTTACCAAATAAATATCTCGTCGATGATACAATCCTAGGTTTGGATCCTGCAATCACCACATGAACAATATATATATATATATATATATTTATGCTTACTTATTAGAGTTAGGCAATTACATCACATCCATAGATTATTAATAATGCAAGCATATCAAGATTTTGAGAGAAGGGACATGATGGGTCTGCCCAAAGCCCTTTCTACACCAAGCCTAAGAGGATGTCTACCACAACCCTCTCCCTTGGCGACTTGTATATGCTTTCCCCATCAATGTCTCAACCCCCTAAAGACACTTGACGGGTGTTTTATGACCACACCAACACAGAATAAATTTTCCCAACGGTTACTCTATCCTCTCTTGAACAAAGTATTCTGCATGCTAAGATTGCTAGAAAGATCATACATTCAACTCCAAGGTTCCTTATGCAGTGAATAGTCTCAGTTGGCTTGATGTGATTTGCTGGTTATTCCAAGGGTACTTACAAAATTGTTCGATCAAATGAGAAGAACTTGTAGGACACGAATGATTTATCGATGATGCTCGGGTTTCCTAAACTAATCGGGAAAATGCTGAAATTAAGAGGATAGGGATGAGAGATTCTACTGTCTACTCTAAATGCGGGATGCGAAGACCAATTCTTGCAAGCTCAAACCAAGTTCTGCTTTGCCTCACTTCAGACAACCTCTACAGAGCCGGTGCAATCTTCAAGGGGATAACAAGAGATATTCAAACCACAACTCAACATGCAAATACTGTCACAATGACGCATACCAACATATGAACCGCGATTGAAGTTAAGTTCAGAGTGCTCCAGTCGACCACACAAGGCGAACCCATCGTCAGTGAACCCACTAGGGATAACAAAGCTTGCTCAAATTAAACAACTCATTCCACAACTACCAACTACTTGCATGAAATGAAATCTCCTTTACTTTAATCTACTTTAAGATGCTAAGTGAATTGGAAAGACGAAGAAGCCTTGTTAGCTACTCACAACAAAAGATGGAATCACCAAGCAATGAGAACTCTTTATATTATGATAGTGTTCACAACAACTCCTTACAAAGCCTTCAAATGAAAAACTTTCTTTCCTCCTCAATCTAAGCTATGCTAACGTCTATGCACTACTCTCTATCTATTCTCTCCTCTGCTTTTATCTCTAGTTTTCTAATCTAATGAATTACAAATGAGGGGGGATGCCCCTTTTATAGTTGACCCAGTCCAACAGATGACTTAGATGCAATTACAATGAAGGGCTCAAATTGAGCCACTTAAGCCCTAGTCAGGGTTCTGCCCTAAAAACCGCCACAGAGAGGAGTGGGGTAATAAATGAACAAAAGATTCTCCACTACTCTTTAGAAACCACTATGAGCAATTAATGCCCATTATCATCCAGAAGATTCTCGTCCAGAAACGTGTTCCCACTGCTCTTCTCTTTGACTGCAAACTCGATCAATCTGATCATCACAACTTCTAATATCGCTGGAGAGGGACTTCACACTTAAGAAGAATTCCTCCACTTTGTTCTTCAATTCATCCTGCTATCATTCCTTAACATTGAAGTTTCTGCTCATTCCTCCCCCTTAGCCTTGAGGATGTTTTAATGCTTGAGGATGATCTTTAATGCTTGGGCCTTCATCATTTAGTCCATCCTAATCTTGAAAGATTTTCTTGTCTTGGACTCGGCTATTTCTTCCTTGCCACCTGTCTGCCTGTAACTTTATCCCCCTTCAAGGTTATAACGTTGTCCCGCTTCATCACCTCAAGTCATCATGTTTTGGCCCCGGCGTTCATCCTGCGAAACAAACAAAAAGAAGAGCATCGGAACACAATATAAATTCACTTCACTTACCTAATTTCCATGTTCCAACATTTGCGTGCTAGGGCGCATACCATCTTGATGTTTCACCTTCTTGTCTTAGCAATTTTATCTCCACTTAGAAAATTTTATCAATCACAAGCCAGGTGTCCATTTAAACTCACAAGCAAGGGCGTAATACATTCAAAACTTATTTCCTTCTTAGCAAATATTCAAGACCCCCTTGACTTTTAAAAAAAGGACATTTCCCCCCCTTGAAAAATATTATCCACCCATCAACCTTGGGCGCATTCTGGAGATCCACTTTCATTTTTCTTTGCCTTAGAATTTTTTTAAGTTGCTTCATGCTCATGGGCGCATATGGAGGGTGGAGCTTTTATTTTGCTCATGCCTTAGTGAAATTTTAATCTCTCCAACTCACCTTGCCACCTTGGGCGCATTTCCACCCTTGAGCTTGCATTTGATGCCTTAGAAAATTCTTTAAGCACCTCCCTACATGATGGGCACATTTCATAGGTGGAGCTGTTATTTTGTATCTTAGGAAATTTTCCACACCTCATACCTCATTCAGCTTGGGCGCATTTCACCCCATGAGCTTTCATGTTTGTGCCTTAGAAGAATTTTTTCATCACCTTGCTCGAGGGCACATTTAGGGGTGGTGTCACTTCAAGTTTTAACGCCTTGGAATATTTCCAGCCCTCCTATTTCTCCTAGGGCGCATTTGAGGGGGTCTACTTTTATTTTCACGCCTTAGAATTTTTTCATATCTCAAGCCACTTTGAGGGCGCATTTGAAGGTATGAGCTTCTATTTTCACCACTTAGAACATATTCCTACCACCTCACTTGATAAGGGCGCATTTAAGGGGTCCAACTTTGCATTTTGGCTTGCCCTAACATATTTCTTAACACCTCCTTCTGTCATCTTCCTTGGGCACATAGGGGAGGGTGTGTTCTCACATTTCTTACCTTTAGAAATTCTTTTCTAGGCACTCTTTCATCATGGGCGCATTTGAGGGTATTTACTTTCATTTTATAACTTAGAAAATTCCTTTGTACCCCTTCCATTCCTCCTTACTTGCCTTGGGTGCATTAGGGAGGTGTAACTTCAAGTTTGCTGCCTCAGAAACTTTTCAAGCCTCCATTATCTTCCTTGGGCGCATATGACCCCTTGTACTTTTTTTTGGTGACTTAGAACATTTCACCATCAAGCCTCCTCCTTGACTTCACAAGGGCGCATTTGAGGGAGCCTATTTTTGTTTTCACCACTTAGAAAATTTTGCCAACTTTACTTCCTTCAAGGGCGCATCCAGAGGGTTAAGCTCACATTTTTCCTTACTTAGAAAATTTTTTTGACCTCCCACTTCTAGCTTGGATGCATATGAAGGTCTTTGCTTCAAGTTTCCATGCCTTAGGCAAATTTTTTTATCATCAAGCCTCCTTGTGGGCACATTTCACTACTTCTAGTATCATGTTTCTCATACTTGGAAACTTTTTCATCTCTACTTCTGTAATGTCCCCTCCTCAACAGTGATCCGACAGTTGGCCGTTAGTCTATCCTGGTGACCCGTAGACTATTCGGAAGCAGAATTAGGGTTCCCTGTATTCTAGGAGGACGTTTCAGCTGTGGTTGGAGTGTGTTTCTGGAATCTTGGTGTTTGGTTGGCAGCTCTTTTCTGGGTTTTCAGAGAGCTTCGCGTTGATATGACTTACATGATGATCCAAGCAAATTCATGAATTTACTATTTTTAGTAAGTTCTATTTCTGGCAGTGGTCCTGTCTGCTTCAGTGCATTTGGCTTCCCTCTTCTGATGGTTTAGTTGGTTGCGTCAGAATCAGCGCCTGGGTGCAGTCTGTGGAGAGATAAGTTATTTTAATTAAAATAATGTTTTATTTTAATTATAACCCCTTGGGCTAGCTTCATAACTTAAGTTGTTTTAAAAGGGGGAATTTATGGGTGGACGCCCCATCAAGGAATTATGTGCGATTTTAATGATTTATCAAAGAGGAAAAAGGACGCCAACTTAAGAAGAGATGAGCAACTTTTATTTTATTGAGATTTTTCACTCAGTGAAAAGGGACGCCAACTTGAGGAAAAGGGTAAGTCAACATGAAATTCGAAATTGGTTGACTCATGAGTTTTGGCGCACTTTCTGGAAGCTTCTAGGGTGCTCTTCAGAGGTTATATATTGGAGTGTTCATCTTCATGTTTTTCATCTTGAGTTTATGCAAAGTTATGTTGCCGGATTGGTGCCAGAGTGCTTCGGGGAATGCATACCCCCTAGTCTAGGCTTGACTTCTTGCTTGAAAGATAGCAACTAGTTGAGAGGTTGATTTCAGTTGAGTTATTTTGCATTGTATTTGGTTTCCTATCAATTTAGTTGATTTTTGTAGTTGCTGTGCTGTCATAGCTGATTCATGTTTTTACTCACAAGTTTGGAAATAAAAATCATCTTGTTCTGGGTATTGACTCAATGTTTTGCCTTGCTAGGGGCCCCCTTTGTGTTAAGTTTCAGATTTTTTGGTTGAGAGTTGGATTTTATATGGCAAAATCGTACTTCCTTGAGGGCCATACTTTCTGGGGTTGCATTGGGATTCGTGCACTAAATAACTAGGCTTGTTTGCAGTAGTTTTTGCATTGGGATATGGACACCATACCTCTAGGAGTCTTGAGCATCTGTCCCCGTGACTTTTGGTGAAGGTTTGAGCAATTTATGAGTGTTTTAGTGAGGAACAAGTTGCTGTTCTGTGTTATTTCAGTCAGTTGATCAGTCATATCAGATTATAGAAGTTCGTCATAGAGGGTGGGTTTGAGTCCAAGAAGTCTAGTGGGGTATAGGAAAGTTATATATAATTATTGCAGCATCAAACGGCTCCTAATCATGTGTGTTGGCAGGCTCTCTCTGATATAATGTAAGCTAAACAGTAGTACTGTCAGCATTTCCCTTATTCTGATATAATTCTTGTAATCCCCACGACTGTGGATGAGACTGACATGTTCAGTCTTAGTTAGCTCTACTTTCTGTACCACCCGCTGAACAAGTGGAAGAGGTCGGCTTGCTGCCTGTTACTTTGTATTTGCATTATCTCATTTTGTTGATCGGCTGAGCCGTCAACTTACTCCCGCTGAAGAAGTGGTCGAGTTGCATTTTACTTTTCAGCATTATCTTTCCATTCCAGTCCTCCCGCTAAATAAGTGGTTGAGTGATTGTATTTTCTTATCTTTACTTCAGCAAGCTCGGTTTACTAACGACCCCCTTTCGCGTATGCTCTCAACCTTGCCCGTACTGGGATCTGGGTTGATCAGAGGAGAGGGTTACATTCAACTGGTTTATATTTACACTAATGCTAATGGGTGAATTTAGCTGTGTAATAAAATGAAAAAATTGGTCGGCATATTTCAACTTCCTTCAAGGGCACATTTAGGGGGTCAAGCTTACATTTTGTGACTTAGAATCTTTTTCTAACACCTCCTCTTCACCACGGGCACATTTCACCTGTCAAGCTTCCATTTTCACCCCCCAAGAATATTTTCACCTACTTCATGCTTTGGGCGCATTTAGGGGTCCGTGCTATCTATTTTCATCACCTGGAAAATATTTCTCAAGTTCTCATTCCCTGCTTGGGCACATTTAGGGGGTCAAGCCTCCATTTCCTCAAACTTGGATGCTTTCTTCATCTGGGGTGTCGAGTAAACTTCTAAGGGTGACTTAGCCAATTTTGACTGGCTTGCCCTTGGTTTCTATTTTTAGCAACCTCTTGATTTCCTAACCTCAACAGCTTCGTTTGACTTGAAATTTTCCCAACGTGATCCTCATGACCTATTTGACCTGTTCACACCTGCCCCTCGTGTTGACCCGCTATTTATAGCCCTATTTTGGAGGTGACTTACTATAAATAGTAAGTGCTTAGATTGCGCTCAAATTCCACTAGTGGATTGCTTAAAGGATGCTGATCGCGATGGGATAGCACAGTTTTCGGAGATTCTGGCTTTTTACCCCTCATTTTGAGCGCTGAAGTTGGAAACCCTAATCTGACTTGCATGTGGCCTAAATGACCTCCATTTGACCCCGTTTTTGTTGCATGTTGTTCTATTCGTGATATTGGAGTGCCAGGTGGCTGTTGGAGTGATCTTGCTAAAAATAGTAAGCGTCTGAAAAAGTGACCAATCAGTTGCCGAATGAGTTTGCATGTCACACTGCCTTAGAGATCTCAAAAAACCTAGAAAAACCCAGTAAACTGGTTTGCATGCGAGTACTGGCTAAAAATAGTAAGTTCCTGAAAAATGATCGACTTTGCTTGCATGTTGCATCATTGCATAGCTCTCGAAAAACCCATAAAGAATATCTTGACATGCATTGAAAAATCCTGCATGCAAACCCTCAAAATAGCCTCTGAAGCCTAAATTGCTGAAATTCATCATCTCGGCTTGCATGTTATACCATCGCGAAGGTCTCGAAAAACCTAGAAGGATTCTCTAGACATGTAGTGAAAAAGAACACATGCAAAACCTCGAAATGGCTCTTGAAGCCCGGATTGCTAAAAATAGTAAGTTGTTTGAATCTGCTCAAATATTGCGTGCAAGTACTTTGAGGTGTCCTGAATGTGGTGTAGCAGTCGGAATTCCAAAATCCTTTAGGGAAAGACCCCAAATTGAGTACTTACTAAAAATAGTAAGTTGTCAGAACTCAGTGAAAATTTGATGGGATCTTGCCTGAAGTCTCTTGATTATAGTACCAAGCTCATATTTCAATTTGCCAACTCGATTTGACCTCCAATAAGCCTGAAGAATGAAAACCCTAATTCATCAAAACGTGCTTCAGACAGCCAAAATTTCCAATTAGGTCAAAGATAGAGACATCCCCGAAAGACCGCGAGGAACAGAGAGAGAGAGAGAGAGAGAGAGAGAGAGACAAAACGACCCAAAACCAAAGCCAAAAGACCAAAATGGAGCAAAAATTAGGGGGTCCTCATTGTGAATGGGGTGATGTGTGAAAAGGTCACAACAGCAGGAACATGCTCTTATACCAATTGTAATCTCCCTCTCTTGATTTTCCCTAGAATTTGCCTATTGATCACAAATTGCAGCCAATTGGGGTTAGGATTTTGTCTTACCAAATAAATATCTCGTTGATGATACAATCCTAGGTTTGGATCCCGCAATCACCACATGAACAATATATATATATATATATATTTATGCTTACTTATTAGAGTTAGGCAATTACATCACATGCATAGATTATTAATAATGCAAGCATATCAAGATTTCAAGAGAAGGGACGTGATGGGTTTGCCCAAAGCCCTTTCTACACCAATCCTAAGAGGATGTCTACCACAACCCTCTCCCTTGGCGGCTTGTATATGCTTTCCCATCAATGTGTCAACTCCCTAAAGACACTTGCCATCTTGTGGAATTGGGCAGGGGTTGTGTTGACGTGGATGTTGTACATGCACACCAAAAAGAAGATAAATTCTCATAGAGTACGGCGGGAACCTACCTTTCTTGAAAGATCCACAAGGAAGTCCTATATCTAAGGCAATCTTAGCTCGATCCCAAGGCTCGTGAATGGCAGGTCTTGATGCACTAGGTTCAGTCAGGGTTCATTGTGTAAATTGTTGTTAAACACGAGGTGCCTACGGTTATCACAAATTGGCTAGTATTCAAAAGATTGAAATATAATCTAAATCCAATCATTCACATGTCACCTAAAAACTTCATGAAATCAAATATTTGCAATAACATTTCATGAAATTCAAATTACTTGCATATGCTCAAGCAGATTTAGCATTAAGCATTCAACAACTTCATGGAAACGAAAGATTTATAATAAAACTCCATGTATTTATCAATTTTGGAACATTTTTTGAAAATATAAAGCATCTACTCTAAAATAAAGTATAAAAATATTGATATGTAAAGATTTCTCCCAAATATTATCTATGCGTGTCTCAAGAAATAACTAAATCAAAGCAAACCATTCTATACTTCACCAGATTGCTTCACAACTAGGCATAGAATGATGCAAGAGTTTAAAGAAAAGGGATTATTTGCCACTGGATAGTGTCAGTATGCACCCAAATCTGGCGCAACATACAATCTTTTTCGATACGAACAAACAATCAGCTACGTATGATTTCATATAAGGAAATAGCTTTAAATTGACTTGATATTAGTTAATCTCAGATGAAACATACAAGTTTTTAATTTGGAATGGAACATAAAACAAAAAAAAGAATAAAACTTGAAAAAGTTTTAATTCTCTGGAATCCACAAATTCTGAACTTAATGAAAATAAGACAACTCCCGGCCTTTTATGAGAACAAGAAACTTAGGAAATTCAATCAACACATGAAAGAGAATCCAGGGGACGAATCATAGCAGAGCATGTGGCACGTGACAGTTGGCAAGAGAAACATCTGGAATAAGTCAACAGAAACTTTGACGTTCTCCAGCACTTGAAAATTTTGGACTTATGCCTTTGAAATACGATCAAGACATCAAACTGGATTGAGCAAACTATCCACTTGATCTTCAAACAAAATGTAGGAACTTTCTGGATATTTAGACTTTAGAGTGATCAGGTGGAACTAGAAATTCTAATCCATCGGCCCTGTGTTCTTGCATTCGTGCTATAGCTTCGGGCAAGAAAGATACTCGCAAGTATACTACCCCGGAACTAGGAACCTCCTTTGTCGCATGCATAATATCCGGATCCTGAGTTTCCTGTTACCAACTTTTCTTCTTTATACACCTTATTCTCGCATGAGCTTCCAGAGTACGCCACCCAGCCTGGTAACATTGTTGGATCTGCTCGCAATCCAAATTTGCTTGACTGTCCATACCTAAACGTTCTCCAACAACCTATTTCTCCTGCACATAAAATTCCATATATCAATCCCCTTGTAAAACATTAATAAAACCTTCATCTAGCATAAAACCATCATTATTATTAATCCTTTTTAAAACAATTCATAAATAACACACTTTAATATATTCTCGTGTAACTATCAACTTTAGGCGGGTCACCAGATGTTTTGGGCATTCGAGCAAAACCAAACAAGCAGCTTTGAACACTTCGGCATCAATGCACCATTTACCCTGGTACATGGGTATCCGACTCCCGATATATCCGACTGCCATTAAAACTCGACTAGCTGATACATTTTACTTTCCCGGAACAAATCTTGACTCGGCTTTTGACTTTTATTGGCCTTTTCAAATCCTCGGGCTTTTGACTCTTGGCTGCAACAACTTGTTAAACTTCGCTTTACGAACTCATCATTATCATTCACTCGAACTCAAATTACCCAGACTCCTGACACTCGGTATAATTAATACCCGATGCCTGGTAAACCAAACACCTAGTACTAAACCATGAATTATTTTCAAGATTTTTCAATTTACATTAATTTCTTGGTGACCATGAGCCAACCAGTGTTTGCCTTTAGCATTAGTTTTCAACATGGGTCCCCAAGCCTTTGCATTCTTGGGGCATGTTGTGAGACCACACAACAGGTCGTAAGTGGGTTACTTGGTTCTCTGTGTAAGTGTCCTCTGGTCCTAGGGGCCATTACGGTCATCTCTAGAATGGCTTACTTACTTAGCCTTGTTTACCCCTTTTGCTTACACCCCAGGCCCTTCCTAGAAGGTGGGTTTCAGTCAGTCAAGCATATTTCTAATTCTATCATAGGAAATTATACGTTAAATATTCTTATTATCTTAGAAGCAATATGCATACATGTGTAAACAAGGATTGGCAGAAAATACACCTGAATATATATATCTGATAATAGCAATCTGCTGTGATGAACTGGACTGATTCCTCTTTGTTCCCTGGTCCGTATGTTTCTTTTCTCCAATTGATGATGATGTCTGCTGATGTAATCAGACTTCTAATTTATTATCCTTTTTCCTATTTCCCTTTCCTAAATCTGTGTATATCTTCTAAAGATCTGCTCAGCTCTGCTGATGTTTTGTATAATTGTTTCCTCTTCACACTTCCCCATCTATCACCAATTTTCCTTGCTTATATACCCATCACACTTTATGAAGGGAGGCGTCTTTTACAAAGTGGGACAACTTTACCAAGGGACACGTCCCTATTTAACTAACACATATAGAGTCGGCCTTCATTAACAAGGATTATGAGGGTCGGCCTTCTATTGATATTCATCGCTGCCCCTTTAGATTAGCATCTCTATTGCTGCACACATATTAATCAATGTTTCTTATGAAGCTGGCCACCATGTTTTCTTCAATAAATCATTGCACATGCCTTAATACATTGCTTGTCTAATGCAATCGCTCTTCTTCATCATACATTGGCTAGGCAATCAGGGAGTTGATCAGCATTAGACCAAGTCTTTGTCAGTAATCTGCTGCTCCATTTCAAACATTAAAACACTGCTCTATATATTTTATTTACCAATTATTGTCTTCTCTTCCTGATTGCTGATCGCTGTCCTTAATAAATATATATATAGTCAATAAATTATGTGGTCGGCCAGCAAGGTCTGTATTTGGGCGATTTGATAAATAAGTGGTTTGACAAGGGTTGTCGGCCATCATGTAAATATAAATATGCTTTTATGAGAGTCTACAGCAGTTTGATGGGGGACATGACATGATGCATTGGTGATTATGCTGGAATACATAAAGAACTAGATTCCCAATCTTTCAAAGGAACCTCCGCAATAATTCTCAGTTGATCACTGACAACATACTAGTTAGACTTACAATCAAAGAAATGCTATATAAGGTTAGGTGTCTCTAATAACTATCAACTCCACTCTTCATGCAATTAATTATGCACTATTTGTTGTAAAAAATGGTGTGTCTAACAAGTCCTAACAATATGGTTTAAAGGAAATGAAATTGAATGATGAATGCATTTATCTGCTTTAGATTGTGAATGTGTTGCTTTAGCATGTCATCTGTCTAATGTTTTGCATGGAAAATCTAATAGTAACTTAATTGTTGTTTGCAGGTTGGTCCAGACCCAAGACCTGTCATGAGAAAAGCATATGAGATGTTTAAAAATGGTGGTAACCCAGATGAGGTGTGCTTCAAATGCCAATGGCTGGGTAGTTTACTATTTTCGAGTATCATATTTATAGGTTTTGACATGTATAGCTGATTATATTTGAGATGGCTTGATTGTAACTTGGTAACATACTTATAACTAAAAGTAGATGTATCTTAATTTTGGCATGTATTATATAGTTTTTTGTAATGCCGTACATACATGAAAGATGCAATCAAATAAATATTCCTATACTGTTGAGATTGCATTGATTTAGGAATGTAAAATAGTAATTTTTTTTGAAGCTAGATTCACATACTAACAGGGAAACAGGGATGCTATATTCATCACTTGAGAATAGAAAGCAGAAATATAAAATGCTTGTATTCGTTCCTCTTACAACAACTATGCAATTCAAGCTTGCCTCAGCTCTTCTCTTATTTCATTGAGGAAAACCCACCGGCCTTCCTCATGATGCTAATCTCTTGTTGCATATCATTCAAGGTTTTCCATGAAGCTTCATCTTTTTCAATAGGATCTGTTCCTACACTTTTTGAGTTCTTCACTTCAATGAAAACTGAATTCTCAAGTATGGATGTTTGTGCCATACTGTTTTAGGGGAAGGCATTGGGGACATTGGTCAACACCTATACCATGTTACCGAGTTAATTTTTCCAACCAAAAATCACTATATCTGGAAGAAATCGTTAGAGTGCTAAGGTAATTCCCTAATCCACATTTAAGGGATGTGCAAGTGTTCAGTTGATATGGTTGCTAAACCATCCTGTTAAGGAAAGAAATATGACAGTCATAAACCTTCAATGAAGAACTTATGTCAATGGTTGATGCCATCTTTGTTTTTGTTACCTAAGCAACAATAATGCATAGATGACTCCATCCCTATGCCATAATTCTGTGGTTACTTAAAAGGATTCTGTTTAAATGACATGTACCACCTCTAGCAGGAAACTTTCTTTCTCCATGTAAGCCTTTTCATAAGTCCCACGATATAATATAATTATGTACCAAATTAAACCATATAAGAAGACATGCAAATGGAACGTGTATGTGCAAAGCCTAGCTTTAATATGGCATAACATGAACATCAATGTTATCTAAGGAGTAATGAGTTAAACTAGTAAAGCTACATGCATGAACCCAATAAAGCGCTTTGCTATTCCTCCTGTCACCAGAATAACAAAGATCAGGGCCAACATCAGCTAGTGAACACATGTTAAGAAATTAATACAACACACGTTAAGAAATTAATAGCTAAACTGCATTCAAAACCACAACTCAGATAGATAGATGTCATGAATATGAAACTTTACTTAGTACAATCTACTTTCAATTTATTTGATGAAATTGTCAATACATTAAAAGAGAACATAGAATAATCAACTTAAACAATAATTTCTATAGCATAGGCATAGCATCAGCTATCATTTTTAATGTTTTGTGCCCAAGATGCTTATTTATAAGTTACAATGAATATTCTTATAAGTATTTGAGACTAATAATTAAATATTCCAAAAAGAAATGTTTAAAGTAACTTCTCCTAAAACTGTAGAAAAAATAGAAAGGAACTTTAAAAAAATATATATTATAAAACAAATAATAAAATAAAACTATCTAAAGTGGCCTAAGAAATTGATTCTCATCCTTCACTCAGAAATAGAATACTAGAAATAGCCATTACCGAAATAAGCCACTGCTAAAAATAACAATTTTTGCATGAGCATCCTTTGAAATTTTGAAGCATTTCCTTGCTTCAAAATATGATGGATCCTTTGATGATGATTTCACCAAACCCTAATTGTCTTGATCCATTTGCAACCAATGATAACCAATACCTAGGGTTTTGACAATGTTGAAAAGCCATCGTTGAACCTCTGAATTAAGGATCGGAAAAAAAACCTTAGTACAAGAACTTGGTAAATTCATGTTCTCTATTTATTTTTTTGGGTGAAGTGAGGATGCCTGCTTTAGAGCTCTCTTGGAGATCAACATTCTATTGAATAATGCTCATTATAGCATTTCCCATAAGGATTCTATTATGGTTAGGACAATTACACACAACCCACTAGGGTGCAATTTGATGACCTCATTTGCAATATCTCTTTCATTTGTTGATAATTTGGCTTCAACCTTGGGAAGAGATATCAAACATAGTACTATTAGGGGATTTCCACCTTAGTATTTCATGCAAAACCCTTTCATAAGAAATGATATTTACATAGTCCTATGTTGATAGTGGATAGTTGTACAATGCTTCCAGTTGTGCTAAGTCACAGTTTGGCCTACTACTTAGTGCAACATGTATCATTTGCATCTTTAGATTATGCTTGTTGTACCCCAAATTAAAATGTTTGCTACACTTAGGCATTTTGAAGAAATGAGTCAAAATCTTGTTAAATTTGTCAAAAAGGTCAAAATTGGGGTTTGCATGTCTTGCATGAGGGTCAAAAACTTAGAATGTTCAAAATCTAACAATTTGGGTTGGCTTAGAGCGACCAAATCAACAGAACCCAGATTTCGGTTTTTCGACCTGAATTTTAAGGAAAATTTCTATTTTTAGCAGCTTTCTAAAAATAGAAACTTTTTCTCAGTTTCTTTTGGAACGGTTACTGGCAAAATTTTCTAAAATAGAAAATTCGATCGTTAGGGTTGAAACTGATTTTGATTGGCTCAAAATACTTCTTCGTCAGGCTAGTGCAGTCAAAATCACAAAAAGATCAGTTTTGCCCTAGTGGGTCTATTCTGCTTTTTCAGAAAGCATTTCGTGAACTTTGAAGCCATTAATGGAGACCAGTCAGTTGCTAGGTGTCAGATGCAAACATTCAAATACTGGATGTGCACCTAGAATGAAGAAAGGAGGAAAGAAGCTGTAAAAGTTGAAAATGGCGAAATTTTGGCTAAACACTACTAGCCATGGGCACCCCTAGAAGAAATAGGCGCCCACCTTTTCAGGGCATTAGATGATGGAGTTAGGGTTTGTGCTCCCAGGCAATGTTGTTCAGATTCTTCTCAGCTCCGCAGTGAGTCTATCAGCTCAGTCATTTGACGAATCAATCATCTAGAATTCGAGATTGATCAAAGAAGTCTCAACCAAGAAGCAAAATGCAAATCACGAAAAATGTCAAAAATATTCTAAGTCTGGTGAAGTTGGGCACCCCAGGAGGAGAAAGGCGCCCAAGCTTTTGGAGGTCTAAATCAGTGAATTTGCAGATGAAGCCTCCAACATGACCTCTTCAGTTTTGACCAAGTTTGCCAACGTAGCCATCAGTTGGATCATCAGAGTCGGCAGTCATAAGATATTGAAGGCGAAACAAAGAGGTAAAACCATTGAAAGTCATAGAAGTCAAAAGCGAGATGAAAAATACATAAAATATTCTAACTCTGGTGAAGTTGGGCGCCCCAGCTAGCCAGGGGCGCCCAAGCTTTTGATGCCTCAAATCAACTTTTTGGCAGATGTAACTCCCAGAAGACCCCTCTCGAAATCCTTCAAGCTATCCGACAAGTCCAGACGTCAGTCTATCGGAGCTCCAGATCATCTGAAATGGCAAGATCATCTGAAAGAGAGGAGATAAGCTTGAAACCTGAAAAAACGTGAAAAAATGGTTAAGTCTGGTGAACATGGGCGCCCCTGGAGAAGACGGGCGCCTAGGGTTTTGAGGCCTCAGATGGCAGTTTCAGCAGTTGCAATCTCCAGGATCATCTCGTTAGATTCTACTAAGCTATCCAACGGAGCATTCAGCTAGCCGATTTGATCAGTTTAGCTCAGGGAATCGAGAATTCTTCAGAAGATCAAAAAACAAGTAAGAACTTGATATCCACAAAAATGGCTAACACTGAGGAAGATGAGCACCCCTGGAGGAAATAGGCGCCCATCATTTTGAAGGTCAAAACGAAGTTTTTATCATAAGTTGACTCCAAGCAAACTTATTCAGATTCACTCAGGCTCTGTGATGAAACATTCAGCTCGTCCATCGGATCTATTTGGAAGCCAAAAATTAGGATCAAATTGGGGTTGAAAATCAAGAGAAAAGTTGAAAATTCAGAAAAAATGACTAACTCTGAGGAAGATAGGCACCTCCAACCAAGAAGGGCACCCAAGAAGTTATGCCTTAGCTAATTTTTTTTTAGATTTTCAAAATTTCAAGAAGAATGAAAACGTCCAAGTTCAATGCACAAGCTCAGGCTAGGGTTTGAAGGGTTTAAAGCAAAGAAAGCTGATTTTCTCAAGGCTAAACTTATTTAAGGCGCCTTTGTCTTTCATTTTTCATAATTTTCTTGCAGGTGGCGTGTTAGAACTATAAAATTTTTATTTTACAGTCTATTGCATTCAAGAGTTTTCAGCATTAAGTCCTCATCATAAGCATAAAATTCCCTCTTTGCATTGTCTTGCTTTTTTTTTTTTTTTGTCATGTGACCCATTAGAATCCATCTAGCTCTTCATATTTCATTGAAGGACCTGTTGTGACCTTTTTCACACATCACCCCATCAAGATGGGGACCCCCTAAATTTTGCTCCATTCTGGTCTTTTGGCTTTGGTTTGCTCTCTCTCTGGTCTCTGGTCCTTCCGGGGATGTCCCGTTGTTTGACCCAGGTTGAAATATCGATTAAGTCTGTGTAATTAGGGTTTTCATCCTTCAGGCTTATTTAAGGTCAAACTGAGTTATAAAATTAAAATCCAAGCTTAGCGCAGCAGTCAGAAGACTTCCAGCAGAGTCCCCCTAAATTTTCACTGTATTCCGGCAACTTACTATTTTTAGTAAGTATTCAACTTGGGACTATTTTATTGAGATTTTGGAATTCTGTCAGTTCCACTGCATCCGGGTAACATCAAGCTGCCTACACGTGAATTTTGAGCCAGATCAGACGACTTGCTATTTTTGGCAGTTCAGGCTTCAAGAGCCATTTTCAGGGTTTCCACATGAGCTTTTCAGATGCATGTCTGGAGAATCCTTCTGGGTTTTCCAAAACCTTCGCAGTGATGTAACATGCAAACCGAGACAACCACTTTCAGAGTTCAGCCTTCGGAGGCTATTTTTAGGGTTCGCATGCAGTGTTTTTCAACGCATGTCGGGTTTTTCTTTATGGGTTTTTCGAGAGCTTCGCAACGGTATGGCTTGCAAGCAGAGAAGATCGAGTTTTGAGGACTTACTATTTTTAGCCAGTACATGCATGCAGACCAGTTTTCTGGGTTTTTCTGGGTTTTTTGAGATCCCGCAGGCAATATGACATGCAAAACCATCCGGCAGGGGATGAGTCACTTTTCAGACAGTTTCTATTTTTAGCAGGTACACTCCGGCAGCCGCCCAACACTCCAGTCCAGCAAGCAGAACGACATGCAGAAGGAACGAAGTCAAACAAGACCGTTCGGGATACATGCAAATCAAATTAGGGTTTCCACTTTTATAGGGGGTAAAACCCAAAAATAGCCTAAACAAAGTACCCCACCCATGTCAGCACACTTCAAGGTACCTGCTGGCAAAATTTGAGCAAAGTCGGAGAACTTACTATTTTTAGTAAGTCAGGGCACGGCTATAAATAGCAGGTCTGCACCCGAGGTTGGCATCAGAGTAACACTCAAGCTATCAAGATCAAGCGTTGCAACTTTCAGGCAAAACGGAGCTACTAAAGTCAGAAAGTCAAACTTACTATAAATAGCAGGTGGCTATAAATAGCAGGTCAGGGCAGAGGACTGACAAAACAGGTTCACAAGGCAGAGAATATCATCCGATGAAATTTTCAGGCAAAACGGAGCCTTAGAGGTTGAAAATCAAGGGATTTGCTAAAAATAGCACAACTTGCTAAAAATAGAATGCAAGAGCAGGAACAGGTAGAGGCTTGAAAATTGTCTAAGGCAGAAATAAAAGTAG